>CM029012.1:181260601-181556298 GCA_016801055.1 Panax notoginseng
TCGATTCTTTTATTTCTCCTACCTGCGGCTCATCGATTAAATTTGATTCGGGAAATTAGACCTTTGACTTATCTGTTGAAACTCCATTGGGAGAAACCTTTATTACATCCCGTTTATTATAAGTCTGTTTGGCTCAAGTTGGTACCCAACACATTACCTGTCGATCTTATTTCATTAAAAATACTTGCATTTGACTGATTCTAGGGATTGATTGGTTAACTACTCATCATGCAAAAATTGATTATTTTCGTAAGGGTGTTAGCTTTCATATTTCTAAATCGACCTATTATGCGAATTCAAGCAACCAAACCATTAAAATCAATCGCTGTCATCTCAAGCCATAAAGCTATTCGTTTATTGAAAAACGGATGTCAAGCTTCTTAGCTCATGTCACGGATCTAAACAAAAATACACGTCAGTTTTGAATGATATTTCTATTGTTAATAAATTCCCCTGACGTATTCCCTGAAGAACTTCCTGGTCTACCCCCAGAGCGTGAAATTGAATTTTGTATCGACCTTGAACCCCGGTACAAAACCCATTTCCAAAGCCCCATATCGAATGGCTCCTATTGAACTTCAGGAGTTAAAGATCCAACTGCAGGAATTGTTAGACATTGGCTTTATTCGTCCTAGTACTTCTCCTTGGGGTGCTCCTGTTCTATTCGTGAAGAAGAAAGATGGAAGTATGCGACTTTGTATTGATTATCGGGGGGTTAAATCATGTCACCATCAAAAACAGGTACCCATTGCCACGTATTGATGACTTGTTTGACCAGTTACAAGGAGCACAATTCTTTTCAAAGATCGATCTTCGTTCTGGATATCATCAGCTGAAGGTTAGAACTGAGGATATTCCAAAGAAGGCTTTCAGAACTCGGTACGGGTATTATGAATTCCTAGGTCATGTCCATTGGATTGACTAATGCTCCTGCTGCCTTCATGGATATGATGAATCGGGTATTCAAGGAATATTTGGATCACTTTGTGGTCGTCTTTATTGATGACATCCTTATTTATTCCAAAAGTCGTGAAAATCATGAGCAATACTTGAGGCTGGTACTCCAAAAGCTTCGTGAATACAAGCTTTATGTCAAGTTGAAGAAATGCGAGTTCTGGCTTGAGGAAGTAGTATTCCTTGGGCACGTGGTATCAAGACATGGAATATCAATTGACCCAGCAAAGATTGAAGCTATTCAAAGCTGGGAGCAACCTAAATTAGTGACTGAAGTACGTAGCTTTCTTGGTTTAGCTGGTTATTATCGGAGATTCGTGGAAGGATTTTCTCGAATCGCTACTCCATTAACTCAGCTAACTCGGAAAGATACAAAGTTCGGTTAGAGCGAAGAATGTGAGAAGAGTTTTCAAGAACTCAAGAGGAGACTCATTTCAGCACCTGTTCTAACAATACCATTTGGCTCGGAGGGATTTGTCATCTACAGTGATGCTTCGAGCAAAGGGTTGGGATGCGTTCTCATGTAACATGGAAAAGTCATAGCCTATGCATCAAGACAACTCAAGGAATATGAGAGGAATTATCCTACTCATGATCTAGAGTTGGTAGCTGTTGTCTTTGCACTTAAAATTTAGAGGCATTACTTGTATGGGGAGAAGGTGGAGATCTTTACGGATCATAAAAGCCTCAAATATTTCTTCACTCAAAAGGAACTCAACATGCGACAACGACGTTGGCTTGAACTGTTGAAAGATTATGATCATACCATTCAATACCATCCCGGAAAAGTGAACGTGGTAGCTGACGCATTGAGTAGAAGATTATATGCAAGTACGAGTGCGATATTGTCAACACAAAGGCCCATTTTGTGTGATTTACAAAGGATGGAGATAGAGTTAAAGACTCCAGGGACCCATGTGATGATGGCGAATATACGAGTAGAACCGACTTTATTCGATAAAGTTAAAGCTGCTCAAGCTACAGACCTGAAGCTGATGCGTATGAGGAAGAAAGTGCAAGAAGGTGCTATGTCGGAAGCAAGAATCGATGAAGAAGGAATACTTCGAGTCAACTCCAGACTTTGTGTTCCTAACAACCCTAATTTAAAGTATGAAATTATGATGGAGGCGCACAACACACCGTTTGCAATCCATCCTGAAAGTACCAAAATGTATCATGATATTCGTCATACATTTTGGTGGAGCAATATGAAGAGAGAGATAGCGTTGTTTATCTCAAGGTGTCTAAATTGTCAACGAGTCAAAGAAGAGCATCAAGTACCAAAAGGTCCATTGCAACCACTTGAAATTCTAGAAATGGAAGTGGGAGCACATTACCATGGATTTTGTTACCGGTCTTCCTAGGGTTTCTCAAGGTATTGATGCGATTTGGGTCATTGTTGATAGATTGACCAAGTCTGCTCATTTCTTACCGATACGAGAAACTTATACACTTGAACGTCTTACTCGTATGTACATAAACGAGATTGTAAGACTGCATGGTATGCCAGTATTCATAGTTTCTGACCGAGACCCAAGATTCACTTTACGATTTTGGGTTAGTTTAAAAAAAGCTATGGGCACGGATTTACGATTTAGTTCAGCATATCATCCTCAGACGGATGGACAATCAGAGAGAACTATTCAAACTCTTGAAGATCTATTAAGACTCTGTGTCCTTGATTTTAAGGGAAGTTGGGACAAGTTCTTACCATTGGTGGAGTTTTCCTACAACAACAGTTATCAAACAAGTATTGGCATGGCTCCATTCGAAGCATTGTATGGAAGAAAATGTCGTTCTCCAGTATGCTGGGATGAGGTGGGTGAAGCAACGTTGTTGGGACCGGAGTTGGTACGTATGACTACAGAAAATATTCAAACGATCCGACAACGTATAAAAACCTCACAAGATCGACAAAAGATTTATGCTGATCTTCATCGAAAGGACGTGGAATTCGATATAGGAGATCATGTGTTCTTACGTGTTGCTCCATGGAAAGGAGTTACGAGATTTGGAAAGAGAGGAAAACTTAATCCTCGATTCATCGGTCCATTTTAGTCCTCGATCGAGTAGGAACTGTGGCTTATAGACTCGCTTTACCGCCAAGTATGTCTCGTGTTCATAACGTTTTTCACATATCTATGTTACGTAAATATGTGGAAGACCCGAACCACATTATTGAGTTAGAACCGGACGAAATAGCAGAAGATTTGACGTATAAAGAAGTTCCTGTTCAAACCTTGGATATGAAGGAACATATTCTACGCTCCAAGGTTATACCTCAAGTCAAAGTTTTGTGGAGAAACCACGATGTTGAGGAAATGACTTGGGAGTTAGAATCTGAAATGAAATCAAGGTATCCTTACCTCTTCGACATACCAGGTACGTACCCTAATTTCGAGGGCGAAATTTCATAAGAAGGGGAGGTTGTAAGACCCCAACTTTTATAAATAAAGATGAATTTTCTACAAATATCATTTTTGAATATTATGGAGTTAATTTGAGATAATGTTATAGTTGTGGGTAATATTTATAAATTTTACAAAGTACGCAAGTTGTTATATAATATTCGATTGGTCGGAAAATATTCGTTTTAATAGGGAATATTCTTACAACGGCACAATCATTGGTGGACCCCACAAAAGAATTATTGTCAGATTAAGAAAACTACAAAAATATTTTATTAAAAATAACGGCGGAAGTTTTACCATTGTTACTGTTGAACTACTCGGTAGTAAAAGTACAGTAATACGTGTGGTTGCATAGTAACACACAGTATTGATTATTAATGCTTATGTAAGAAGTCACTCAGTTTGATTCAATTATTGTCAGTTAATAATATGAATTATTTAGCGATAATGAAGTTTTGTTTTATTCGTATTATTAACGTAATAAAACAGAAACATCTTTTTATATAAAACAGAATACTTTATTAAAGTTATTCTATAAATAGAATATATTATATTTTATTTAAAAAAATTTTCTTTAAATATGGACCGTCAGATTAAAGTAATCAATCTGGACCGTTCATGGATTAGTTACTATGCATTCCATTTTTCTATAAATAGCAGCTCATTCCTTCATTATTTCTTACGAATTCACTGAACTCTAGAGAGAGAAACTATAGAGAGAGAAAAAAAGTATTCTGCTACTTAACTACTTCCTTATTTCAATTCTTCTTTAAAACGGTAAGGGGTGTTATTCTTTCTTATTCATGAAGAGAACTGTTGTTATTCCATTTCTTATTATTCTGTTGGAATAACCTGTATACGCGGTCTACCCTATACTTGGTGACATTCTTCTATTATTCTGTTGGAACATCCTGTCTGTGTGTTTTACACCGGACCTGATTCCGTTTTTATTATTATTCTGTTGGAACATCCTGTCTGTGTGTTTTATACCGGACCTGGTTCCGTCTTGTTATTATTTTGTTGGAACATCCTGTCTGTGTGTTTTACACCGGACCTGGTTCCATTATTTATTATTCTGTAGGAATATCCTGTCTGTGTGTTTTACACCGGACCTGGTTCCATTATTTATTATTCTATCGGAATATCCTGTCTGTGCGTTTACGCCGGACCTGGTTCCATTATTTATTATTCTGTTAGAATAACCTGTCTGTGCGGTCTATCGCATGTCGGGTGATTTTTTTTGTTATTCCATTCTTTATTATACTCAGTTGGTTAAGTTTTGACTTCTATACTCCATGAAATTAGTGGAATATCCTTGATAATTACGGTTCATCCAGTATCTTTTCATAAAAATATTCTTCTAAGTATTCTTGAATTTTACTCCACAAAGCAGTATCATGTTGACAATTTGAATGTTGTTAATTCTTGGATAAATTAATTTTTGAACTTGTTTTATTGAATTCTTATATCATTATCATCATCCTCATGTTTATAAAATGTTGAAAGTCATCTGTGGCCTGTAATGCATAGATGGACTTGGTATGATTATGACAAGGGATTATTCGGTATAATCATGACCGTAATGTTACAAATGATGTGGTAAAAGTCCTCATTGGCCCGTAGTGCATTGATGGACAATTGTTGGCATGATCATGACCATTAATGAATACACGAATATCCTTGGCCGTATTGCAGGGGTGATTCGATGATGTGGATTATTTTATTAAGCTGAGTCCCAGCGATAACAGTGTTGAAAAACCTTTTAAATCATAAAAGATAGTAGAGTTTATTTTTACTTGACTCTTTTAATGGATTGCTTATTCCGCTGCAGTTAAACTTGATGTCTATTATATTTTATCAGTTTAACATTGTTGAAGGCTAATGATAATTTATTCTGCATTATCTTAGTCATAATATTTCTTACTGGGCTAGTTGAGCTCGCCCTTTCTTTCACTGTTCTCTTCAGGAAATGAGAACGTAGCTGGGGCAATTCGGGAAACAGAGTGATGGTTTGAATAATGGTATTAGTTAGTAGTCCTCACTATTCTATGTAATAGTGTGTTAATAAATGTAATGAAGACTCCTTTTGAGTATGGATACTCTCTAGTAGACAATATTTGTATTCAAACTCACAGTTTATGTTTTGTCATATTGTACACGACAGTTGTATTATTAAGTTATATTTGAATTCTGTACCATGTATCTGATGACCCAAGATGGGTGATGTATACCTAATTTTGGGGGCGTCACATATGTGGGAGCATGAACACACTATCACGTAACAACAAAATAAGTCGTTGGGTTTTTCTTTGTGCTGCTCTAAAGGCTAAGTTCAAGTGTTCAACTACCAGCCTTGCATGAGACACCAACTGAGTTATTACAGTTGTTAGACGGATGGCTAATGTATTTCACACAAACATTTATAATAATATTTTTCCTTTTACATTGATGGGTGGAACAAAAACTTGAACAATGATGGAGGTCCTTACTTTCGATTACATGGACAAACCTTCCATCGGATGGGCTTTCTATTACTATTTTGAAAATTCATAATTTGAGTGAAATATTAAAATTTTTCAAAATTATTCATTTAGCATTGATACTTGATTCCATTGGTTAGTGTATTTCAAGTTTTTTATGAAATAAGACTGAGGATGTTCTAATGGTTTAGTGAATGTATTTTTTGTTAGATATATTCAAGTTTAAGTTAGTTAATCCATTATTTAAACTAGCCCGTGCATTGCACGGCTATCACCTAGTATGACTAAGGGTGTAAACGAGTCGAACCGGAGCGAACAGAGAGCTACTCGAATTCGACTCAAAATGATAAATTCGTACTCGAATTCGGCTCGAATTCGAATTATATTTAAAAAATCCTACTCAGATTCGACTCGATTCGAATATTTATTACTCGAATTTGATCCGATTCGACTCGAATATTTATTCAAACTACTCGCGAGCTTCAAATTCAAGCTCAAATTCGAGTCTCCACATAATAACTAAATTTATAATAAATATAATTATAAATTGAATATGTTGTTTTACTTAAAAATGAGAAAATATATTTATTATTACACTTTACAAATATAAAATCACAATTAAAATTAAAAATAAAACAAAATAATAACTAATTATCCTAATTTGATTTAAATTTATATATATTATAAGAGAATGTATCGAACATTTAATCGAATATGTATTAACCGAGTATGTATCAAATCACAATCAAGAATTCGAGTTGTTTGAATCTTAAACGAGTCGAGTATAACCTTGCTCAGATTCTACTCATATTTTTATTAGAACTATTTTTAATGGTCAGATTTGAATCATATTATTAACGAATCCGAGTCTCGCTCGTATTTTTTTGAGTTGAGCCCGAATCGAGCTCGAACTGTGTTGGCTCATTAGCAGCCTTATATATGACCAAGAACTGTGGATTGGCACGATCATGTTCATTGGTGTTACAATTTATTGTATTTGGCCTGGGTACAAAGACTATTATTGTTGAGTGTCTGTAGTCTATATGACAATAATACGCGGTGAGAGTTCTATTTGGTATAGGTGCGAAGAAGAACTGTTGAATGGAATGACATAAATAAAATATTGATGGTGAATTTTTTAATTGAAGAAGATAGTAAACATTAATTATATTTTACTTGACTATTCTAATAAATTGTTTATTTCGCTATAGTTACTTATTGATAACCTATATCATCAACCATATATTATAAATATCTGATTTATTAAGGCTAATGATAACTTATTATAATATTATTTACTGTGCTAGCTCTGGTAAAGAAAACAGGAGAATGGAGTGATGGTCTAAATTAGTAGCAGTAGTAGTTCTCAATATATTGAAAAATAGTGTGAAAATAATTATACTAAGAATTTAAAGTTTTAGGTTTGCTGCTAGATGATTTAGCGACGGACATAATTCGGCATTAACAATTTTAATTTAGTATATATTTACGATTGTTTTAGATTTTTTCATCAATAAGAAAATATTATATAATGCAAAATATCCAATCACTTACAAAATCCTTTTACCATTAAATATGATTGTGCGTATTCGCTTTCTGACTATATTTTGTAGCACTATCTATATAATCTTGAAGTATGGTTAGAATGTAATTCTCAGTTTGACGCGAAGGTGATAATTATATGACAATAAAATACACACCATTATAACGAACATGACATTAATCTTATCGTGTTTCTTTTGGAACTAATGGGTCAACCAAAGCTAATTCTTCATTCCTATGATATTTATTGTAACATACGAGGGTTTCTTTGATCATTTTTAAAGATTTTTATTCTTAAATCAGTTATTGACTGTAGTTATATGTAGGATATTATTAATTTTGGGTGTGAATACTGTTGTTGTAATAAATTTTAAATAGGATAATTTGTGTTTGTAATATGTATTTTAGCAACTTCAATTGGTTGGTGTAGACCCGAATTTGGGACGTCAAAAGTACTTTAAGTCGTGACTTTTTAAATGAGCATGCGATGAATTAAGATGACCTAATAAGATACTATTAGACTAGATTAGTTCCAGATTCAAAATTTTATTAGATTATTTTATTATATAATTATTATTAATGAGGGCAAAGGTGTAAAATTGTCCTTGAGATTTTGGCCAAAATTCAAGTTAACATTAATATTTTCCCCAAAAGTATACATGTTAATCACATCATAAATAAATTAACACCCGTTTATTTAACTGAGATTTTTTAACGAGAAGTGTATATTTAAAGTACTTTTGTTTTTTTAGGGCTAACTAAGATTTGGGCTCAAGCCTCTTTATTCCAATCCCAACAATAATAATAATAAAAGATTTTATTCTATTTAATATTTATTTCGGGCGGAGATGACAAACATTTAACACGGCTGAATATATGTAGAAAGCGGATTGATGGAGATTTGACCCAAATTCTGAGTTTCCGTCTCTCAAACAAACACCAGTAAATCAAACGGAGAAAAGTTGAAGACTTCCCCTCGAAGAAAAACCCTGCTACTCAATCAATCTTAATTCAACAGTTATGAGTGCTGAGGAGCTTATTAACATCGACCCCCTTGAGCTCAAATTTCCATGTAAGTTTTACTATTCTACATAAATTTTGAATTCACTTATTCGGTTACTTGTTCACTTAAAATAATGTCTAGGGCTTTTATTTTTTCTGGGCACTGATTGGTTTTTGCTTATGTCTTTATTTTTCTGAATCAACAGTTGAGCTCAAGAAGCAGATCTCATGTTCTTTTCAGTTGTCAAATAAGACTAATAATTATGTAGCTTTCAAGGTACAGTCGATGTTTTGGTTTGCCTCAATTTAAAGTTATTCCTCAATTTACATAAAACATATATATGATCGTGTAATAAATAAAAGTGTGATGAGCAAATAGAACTAAAGTTTGACCCAGTGCAACTCATGTTGATTTTCCGTTTGAATGCTGATTATTTCAAGTTCTAAGTATAAAATTCTATATTAGGCAGGTTTACTGAAGGTTTCGTATTTTTGGGACTCTGGAAGTTAAAATTTTTAGTTCTCATTTTTCCTCGTAATTATCAGAAAACTAGTACGCGGAGTCCTCTCACAAAGAGTTACATAAGCACAAAGAGTTACATAAGTAAAAAGAGATAAAATAAAAGTGATAAAATATAATATCTCTGTGTAAAACTATCAACATTATCTTTGGTGTGTAAAAGTGTGGTTCATTTTGTTCAAGGAAAATATGTTTATCTTTCTTTCGGATATTGGACATGACAATGTTAAAAATGAAAATGTGTACAAAGAAATTGTTTTATCCATCAATGTAATAAGTTGTATTCCGGAAACCATCTTCCTTCAATTTGAGCCTACATATAGTTAGATTTATATTCAGTAGGAGAGTTCCCCTAGTCCCAGTTCCCTAGTCCCAGTCTTCAATTTTCTCAGTTTAGCAAGATGCAACATGTTAACTTATTCTCAGAAAAGGATATTTTTGGTTTTATTTTGCTGTATAATTTTGAGTGCATAATATGTATTTTCTTCTCTCGTTTTGTATTTCGAATTATGAAGTTTGATTGTACTTCATTATGCCTATGAATTGGTTTCTAATCAGGTGAAGACAACTAACCCCAAGAAGTATTCTGTGCGGCCTAACAATGGCGTTGTCTTACCTCGCTCAAGAAGCAGTGTAACAGGTGCCTTCATTTGTTCTCTTTCCACTCTTTTGAAAAATATTTTCTGTTCACTTTATGGGGAAAAAATAATTTGTAGCTTACCTATAACTTGGTCCAGTTACAATGCAAGCTCAAAGAGAAGCACCCCCAGATATGCAATGCAATGACAAGTTTCTTGTGCAGTGTGTAGTAGCACCCCCTGGTGCTACACCAAAGGATATAAATCCGGAAATGGTGAGAATCTTGAAGAGATTGATGATTCTTAATCTTGATCGTTTATTTTATTTCTAGTTACTGTCCTGGAGTTAGAAAATGCAGTTTAAAACTTTGTGGTGATGTCTTTTTTTATATAAGTTTAATAAAGAGGTGGGAAATCATGTCGAGGAGTGCAAATTAAGAGTTGTTTATGTCCATCCACCTAGACCACCCTCACCTGTACCAGAAGAGTCTGAGGAGGAGACTTCTGAAAGTACTACTAGTGTGAGTTTCTGCAATGCTTTCACTAATTTAAGTATCAAAAAATTTGTTTATTTTTTTGGTTTTATCGTGTTCTCATATTTTACCAGAAAAGTGATTACATACCTCCTTCTCGGTGCTTATTTATAGGTTTCAAGAGGATATACTGAGCCTCAAGATACTTCTTCCAAGGTATATTTTACGGATTTATCTTTGTGAAACATGTATTAGCCTTCTGAAATTGTTGTAACCTCGGACCTTTGTTAGTTATTATCCAAAAATATAGACTCATTTTTTCCTGGTATGGATTTCTAATGCAGTGGAAGCTGTTGATGTCATTTATTTATGTGTTTTTTTTATTTTATGATTCTTTTTTGAACGACATTCTTTTATCTCTACTGAGTTAATCTGAGAAATTTAGGGGTTGTTTGTTTAGATCTGAATGACTGAATAGATGAGCCATTAAGTGAGTTTGTTTTAGAAAAATAATCTTCTGAATGACTGAGTCAGTCAACCATTCAGACGATTTGGGCTGAATGGTTTAGTTTTATTTTTTGGCTGAATGGTCTGAATGAAGTTTTTTTTATTATTATTTTTACAATATTAACTATTATATTAAGTAATATTAAATACATTTATAACAATTTTGAATTTTTTTAGAGGGGTAAAATAATAAAAATCTGTTATTTAAATGTTTCAGATATGTCAATTATCAAACAATTTTTTTCATTTAGATTCAGATTCAGCTCATTCAGATTCAGATTTAGATTCATTCAGTTTTTATCAAACATCTCCTTAGTTTGCCGTCAGAAGCTGATGATGGTAAAAAAGCTAATGATGATAAATTTGAGAGCATAAAACATTGCCACATAAGGTGCTTGGAAAATGATATGTTTTACTTGTTACCAATTTGTTAAAAGTAATTTAAATGTAAAACTCGTGACTGATCCCCTCCCCCACTGAAACAATCCGAGTCAAATCTCGAGTCCGGAACAAATCTCGGGTCAAATTCTAAATCCGAATTGAATTAAATCCATCCAAACAAGGTCTTAAACCACTAACTAAATAGTATCTTCTTGGGTCATCTTAGCCCACCATATGTTCACCCAAAATGTCATGACAGAATATACTATTGTTAGTAACTTAATTTCTTATATACAAAATATTTTTTTTCTATATCTTTCGAAGTGAGTATGGGGTGTTACAAAGCCCCCCATTTAAATTTATGACATTTTCGTCAGAACCGATCACAAACAGTTTACATATCTTTGTCTCTCTAGTCATTGTGGTATAATACTTGTCGACTTCGTATCCTCACATCCGGCAAGCCGATCAGATGACTCAACTCGAGCTTTCGAGAGTCGACTTTGATACCATATGAAACAACCCGAGTCAAATCTCGAATCCGGAACAAATTTCAGGTCAAATTTCAAATCCGAATCGAATCAAATCTATTCAAATAAGACCTTAAACCACTAGCCCAATAGTGTCTTTTTGGGTCATCTTAACCCACTGCAGGCTTACCCAAAAGGTAACGACTGAATGTACTATTGTTAATAACTTAATTTCTTATATACAGACAAAGAAAATTTTCCGTATCTTTCGATGTGGGATTGGTGTGTTACATCCACACCCAAAAACACATACCCCAAAAAAGAAAGAAAACCTCATAAGTAGGAGTTCTTCTTGAAAGTGCTGATCTAAATTAGTTACTTTCCCATGGCTTTGCAGTTTGGATGTCATATCATCTTTAAGAATTAGATTTCTTGCGGCAGGGTTCTAGTAGTTTCTGTTTAATTGTGATCTCCTTTTCCAGTCAATCAAGTATGCCGATTGCTTGATTCAACACTTCACTAGGAGTCTAGCCTCTTTATGTCAGTTTAAAGCACTTCATTCAAGCGCTAAAGTTCTTCGATATCCTTGTTTCAAACTAGGTATGGTACATTATTAAACTAACCATGCCTCACCCTTATTCTCCTGTCCAAGTCACTGCCATTTAGTTAAGCTAACAAGTATTTTCCAAGTTTCTAAATGAATTCCAATGTTCAACGAACCTTTAGTTTCATCCACCTTAAAACTTACTCCCTCTTAGGAGTCTTTTCTTTCCCTTTTTTCTCATCAGAACACCCCGCCCCGCCCCGCCCCGCCCCGCCCTACCTACCCCCATTATTATAAAAGAAATTGAGGGATGGGTAGACCACACCGATTTATCAAATGCTTAGCTTCATACCCAGCTGTCCTTGAACCAAAATGTTTGTTTCTGTTTCATGTTAGAGATGCTATGTGCGTATATGTAATGTTGCGTGATTTTATTATATTATCACGTTTCTATCACTTTTGCATATGTTTTTTTTGTTTATCGAGTTAAGTGCTCAACTATCTTATACATATATATATAGATTTAGATTTAAGCATTCAACTATAATTTTGATATTGTTTGCATTATGTTTCATTCAATTTATTCTCTCATTATAAAATCTTTTACTTGTAGATTTTCAGCTTTGCTCTCACAACCTTATTTAATACCAGCCTATGCCGCCTTCAGCCCTGCGGGAAGGATTGGCTTATTTCTCATCTTCTAGGTATTGACTTATTTGGTGTTGTTTCAGTCTAAGGATCTTATATCAACACTGACCAAAGAGAAGCAATCCATTATCCAAGAAAATGACAAGCTTCATCAAGAATTGGTGAGAGAAGTTTATGTGAATTTTCTTTTGAAGTTTTTAATTACTTGCTAAAATATGTTGGCTAGCTTGCTTTCGTTTTTAAATCTTTCCCAATGTTGGATGTTAGCATTTTAAGTTGTATAACACGAACTTTTAGATAGTACTTGAGATATGTTGTTACACAATTTTTTTCCTTCATGTATTAAGTTGTTTTATGCAAATGTCCTTCACTTCTTTCCTTTCATCGTCTTCTTCCCTCTCACGGTTCCTCCATGTGAAACCAGTGTTTAAAGTATAGTCCTAAAACCTTGTGCACTGTATGGGAGAATGTGTGGTTTAATTGTAATTGTATACAGAATTAAAACAATTGAGAACTACTAGATTTAGAATTGAATGAAGACTTAACCCGAGGGGTGGGAGAAATAGCAATGGCATTAATGAATAAGGAATAAGGAATAAGGTTGCTGTTTCCAATCCCCATATTTGTGGCAAACTTACCTATCAAAGGAAAAAAAAAAGAAAAAAAGAAGAAGAAAAAGAATTGAAAGAAGAAATGTCTTTTTAGCATTGACCTGATGGTGGCCTGCCTTAGTTCTTCTGTTTTATTGTGCCTAAAACAAGTAAAAAAGGTTTGTAATATCAAATAAATAGGACGGTGAAAAGAGAGACTGCAATTCTGCCAGACGCAACAGTGAATTCTCTGCCTTTTGTAGTGAATATATTATACTTTGCTTTTTTCTGATTATTTCCCTTTGTTTTAAGCTCTTTAATCTCGTTGAAAATCCTAAAATAGATTTAGTAACATTTTATTCAGAGTTTGTCAATGTAGGTTCAGGACGAGTGGGAACATAACATTTATAAATATTAGTATTATTATCTTTCGATTGTATAACATCACAGGCAGAAGTTACATCAATTTGTAAGATGAATTTTAAATTTTGTTTCGACATTAACCTTGTCACACCTATAATACTATGGTGATCTCTTTTTTGAAGTCGTAGGCCCTAAAATCTTGGTGGAGTTCTTCTGGCTGAGTTCTTGTTCCATTTTATGATTCATCATTTTGCTTTGTTCTTTTTATATTTTACATTCTTATTATCTAGCATGGATAGATAGATAGATACATGTGGATATGTCCAACTTACAACAGAAAATGATGTCTAAATACTTTTTAATACAGGAACTTTTGAGGCGAGGTCAAAGAAGAAACGTTGGCGGAGTCTCTATCTACTATGTGTTGCTTATCGGTTTACTTGGCATTCTTCTGGGGTATTATATGAAGAAATCATAACCACTCGGGGGACATGTTGTCTCCATTAACCAAAGAATTTCGAGATGAGGGGAAGATAATTTAGGGCGGGCATTGGATGGTGATAATTAGCATTTTGGACATTTTATGCTACATTCAGGTGCAGTCGAACATGACTAACTTCATTTATTTTCTATTTTTGGCATGTAAGAGATCAGAGAATTTGTTCCTAGTTTACTGGATTTTTGATATAATATTGTTTTAGGATGAGTTATTAGCCCCGGCATCTTTTGTTCAGTTATTTCATAAAATTGAAATAACTGAAACATGTCTCCTGGATCTTGATTTATATCAAGTAATGGTACATACATACATACACCCCCGGAGTTTAAGTAATTAATTAATTGTGTTGGAATTACTAGTACATCTCATCTCAATTGCTAAATAAAATCTGGTAAATTAATAAACTTGCCAAATTAATTTCATCGAACCAAAATCATGCCTTGTGATTTACAACCAAATGTCATACAATAAAACTCTATCTGCTGAACCAAAGAATCTTATTTTGTATGTCAATTTGTAAAATTTTAATACTTAAAATTGATAGGAATCTAACTGATGTTTAATTTACAAACTATTTAAATTGTACTAGTAATTGTTAAAAATTATTATTTTAAAAAGAGTGTTGCTATATATGATGACAAATTTATGTCAATATTAAATACTGACATATATGTATGTGAGAATAAAAAAAAAAAAAAAAAAGGACTTATCCCTTAGGGTTGCACGTTAGCTCATAATCAAAATTTAACATAAAATTAGTAAATCATTTTCCATTTCAAAAATAAGTTGTGGACATAATCCGAAGCCGCCTTCTGGCCACACAGCTCCAAAATAGTTAGGGATGGATCAAGGAGGAGGAGGAGGAGGAGGAGGAGCTATCTATTCTCTGCCAAGTGTTATAATAATTGAGATAATAAGAACAGGTTGTCACAAATACATTCAATCCTGTGAGAACCATCTGTTGGTTGAGATTGAGATTGAGATTGAGACCGAAACTCGAATGGAAACAACAAAACGAAACTTCCTGCGCAGCGCAGTGCAGCTCCACCCCCATACCAGTCCCCTATTCCGACAACAAAAATTAAATTAAATACTATTCCATTCAATCAAAATTAGATATACATATATATATATATATATATATATATATATATATATATATATATATATTGACCTTTTGAAATAAATTGATGTTCTTAAATTTTAAAATCAATACCAAAATAAAATATAAGGTGTTCTTTAGGTTTTAGCCTGATGATTAAGACATCTCAAAATTTTAATAATATAATTAAAGTGTTTTTTTTTTAAATAAGTACTTGGTGGTTAATAACAATAATAATTAATACAATAATAAAGTTAATGAATTGTTTAGCATTTTGAAATTATATATTGTAAGTTGCTCTCGGAACTATTTAGTATTTTAAAATTATGTATTGTAAGTGGCTTTTCAAACTATTTAGTATTTTTACATTATCGTTTATTTTTATGTATGTCTTATTAATTACTCGGATGCGCAAATGTATTGTTTCAAAATTTGTACTAAATAAAATATTATTATTTTATTTTAAAATTCAGATCAACTATCAAAATAGAATTTTGATTTGAAAAATGAGATTATATGATATTGAATTGTGAAAAAAGTATAGTTTAAAATATCGTTAATAGTGAGAAACATTTTTGAAATTCTCAGTCAAACTGTGTATATAACCCGATAGTGTGTAAGCTTAGTTCCAGAGTTAATATAAAACATGTGACGCCCCCAAAATTAAGTATACATCACTCATCTTGGATCGTCAGATACATGGTACATAATACAAATACAACTTACTAATATAACTGTCGTGTACAATACGACAAAACATAACTGTGAGTTTGAATACAATTATTGTCTACTAGAGACTATACAAACTCAAAAGGAGTCCTCATTATAATTATTGTCACACTATTTAATAGAATAGTGAGGACTACTAATACTATCATCTGGTCCATCACTCCGATCCCCGACTCGTCCCAGCTATATTCTCATTTCCTGAAGAGAACAGTGAAAGAAAGAGTGAGCTCAACTAGCCCAGTAAGAAATATTATGACTAAGATAATGCAGAATAAATTATCATTAGCCTTCAATAGTGTTAAACTGATAAAATATAACGAACATCCAGTTTAACTGCAGCGGAACAAGCAATCCATTAAAAGAGTCAAGTAGAGAATAAATCTACTATCTTCTATGATTTAAAAGGTTTTTCAACACTGTTATCGCTGGGACTCAACTTAATAAAATAATCCACATCATCGAATCACCCCTGCACTACGGCCAAGGATATTCTTTAGTATCACGACCACAATTATCCATGCACTACGGGCCAAGAATATTTGTGTACTCATTAATGGTCATGATCGTGCCAACAACTGTCCATCAATGCACTACGGGTTAATGAGGACTTTTACCACATCATTTGTAACATTACGGTCATGATTATACCGAATAATCCCTGGTCATAATCATACCAAGTCCATCTATGCACTACAGGCCACAGATGGCTTTCAACATTTTATAAACATGAGGATGCTGACAATGATATAAGAATTCAATAAAACAAGTTCAAGAATTAATTTATCCAAGAATTAACAACGTCCAAATTGTCAACATGATACTGCTTTATGGAGTAAAATTCAAGAATGCTTAAAAGAATATTTTCATGAAAAGATACTGGATGAACCGCAATTATCAAGGATATTCCACTAATTTCATGGAGTATAGAAGTTAAAATTTAACCAACTGAGTATAATAAAGAATGGAATAACAAAAGAAATCACCCGGCATGCGATAGACCGCACAGACAGGTTATTCTAACAGAATAATAAATAATGGAACCAGGTCCGGCGTAAACGCACAGACAGGATATTCTGACAGAATAATAAATAATAGAACCAGGTCCGATGTAAAACACACAGACAGGATGTTCCAACAGAATAATAACAAGACGGAACCAGGTCCGGTGTAAAACACACAGACATGATGTTCCAACAGAATAATAACAAGAGGGAACCAGGTCCGGTGTAAAACACACAGACAGGATGTTCCAACAGAATAATAACAAGACGGAACCAGATCCGGTGTAAAACACACAGACAGGATGTTCCAACAGAATAATAATAAAAATGGAACTAGGTCCGGTGTAAAATACACAGACAGGATGTTCCAACAGAATAATAGAAGAATGTCACCAAGCATAGGGTAGACCGCGTATACAGGTTATTCCAACAGAATAATAAGAAATGAAATAACAACAGTTCTCTTCATGAATAAGAAAGAATAACACCCCTTACCGTTTTAAAGAAGAACTGAAATAAGGAAGTAGTTAAGTAGCAGAATACTTTTCTTCTCTCTCTCTATAGTTTCTCTCTCTAGAGTTCAGTGAATTCGTAAGAAATAATGAAGGAATGAGCTGCTATTTATAGAAGAATGGACTGCATAGTAACTAATCCATGAACGGTCCAGATTGATTTACTTTAATCTGACGGTCCATATTTAAAGAAATTTTTTTAAATAAAATATAATATATTCTATTTATAGAATAACTTTAATAAAATATTCTGTTTTATATAAAAAGATGTTTCTGTTTTATTACGTTAATAATACGAATAAAACAAAACTTCATTGTCGCTAAATAATTCATATTATTAACTGACAATAATTGAATCAAACTGAGTGACTTCTCACATAAGCATTAATAATCAATACCGTGTGCTACTATGCAACCACACGTATTACTCTACTTTTACTACCGAGTAGTTCAACAGTATTAATGATAAAACTTCCGCCGTTATTTTTAATAAAATATTTTTGTCGTTTTCTCAATCCGACAATAATTCCGTTGTGGGGTCCACCAATGATTGTGCCGTTGTACGAATATTCCCTGTTATAACGAATATTCCCCGACCAATCGAATATTATATAACAACTTGCGTACTTTGCAAAATTTATAAATATTACCCACAACTATAACATTATATCAAATTAACTCCATAATATTTAAAAATGATATTTATAAAAAATTTATCTTTATTTATAAAAGTTGGGGTCTTACAAAACCTGCTAAGGCGCACACCTTAGTAGGCGCATACCTACTATTGTTATTGAACAAAAGTTACTTTGAAAAAATATTTTACAAATTATACTTTATCCACTTAAATAGTAAAGATTGTCACTTGCTAAGCTTTATCGCTCACCCCTTACAATATTACATGATACTTTGGTTCAGTCATACAATCGTCGTCTATACTTTTAGCGATAATATATGTTGTAATATATTTTGAACGATTTAGAACATCAATTATTCATTAATTAAAATCCAATTTAAATTTTATAGCATTTTGTAAATTAAGTAGGATAAAAATAAAATGTAACTCTTTTTGTGGAAGGTACATAATACTATACTTTATATGTTTTTCAAAACTTTACTGAATTCATATTAAATTTTTATATAGAATTTTGTTAAATAACTTCAAAAATTTTAAAATTAAAATGTATTTATAAAGAATAAATAATAGTGAAAAACTAGAGCAAAAGCTCACGAAGCCAAGATTTGTCAGCAAACAGTTGCCATTCAAACTATTGCTGCGGACCCACTTGAGTCTCCTCCACTCTGCCACGTCACGCGGGCTCAGACCCTGATAGAATAATTTTTTTTTTATGTAAACATAATAATTATTGAATGCGAATATTTTATAATTTTATATATTTAAAAATATAAATAAATAAAATTATAAAATATTCCTATTTAATTATTCGGTTGTGAATAAATATAGTGTTGAGATTATGGATATGCGAATATGCTTCTCGACAACATTGCCCACATCACGCACTGTTTTCTCAATTATTAATCCTTAAAATTAAGTCGGCTGGTTGAATTACGACATTACCCCATGTACACCTCCAATATTACAATTGTATCATTTTGAGTGTTTGAGAGATAATTGCAGAATTGGGTAAAAGCTTGTGTGATTTTTTTAATTTTTTGATAATAAAATTATTAAAAACGGTGGTGGAATACACGGCCAGAATACCACCATCAGTCACTTTATCTCCCAAACCAAACGCACCTGCACCCAAGTCTTTTTGTCAATCAATTTATTAGTGACCTAAGTAGGTCACTATTGGCCAGAGTGATTTGGATTTAGAGGTACTAGGATAGGGTGATCTGATTTAATTGATTGACCAGGTACAGAAAAATCATGAAAATCAATAAATTCACAATAAAAAATAATATTTTCGTAATAAAATAGTCATTCTATAACAACGATTTTTATGACACTTTTATTATTAAAATATCAATTTTCAAAAGTGATTTAGTTTTAATATCAAAAGAAATGCATTATCATTACATGATATAGATATTAAAATTATATACGTGTGAACTAAACATGTCTCGTAATATTATAAAAATACACTTTGACTTTTAAGAATCAAATAGTTAGAAAATAATAAGATGGGAGGACGGATCTAAAGCCAGTCCCTGGATCCAGCTGTCGACCAGTCCCAATTTTTTATTTTTTATAAATTCCAAACAATTTACAATATTTATTGGAACATGAGTTTTTACAAAATTCTGTGATTTAAGTGTTATTTAAATACATATAAAAACAGAGTTTTACAATCTGTGTAACCCTCCTGCGCTCTCTCTAGGCAAGACCCTATAATTAAAATGTATAGTAGTTAATATTTTTTTTTATATAAACAAACAAATAAAAAATGGAAAAAACTCAAAACTCTGACTAATCCGCTATAGGGGGAATATTGTTTATCATTGATTTTGAGGACGAAACGTAGTCTTTGGTGATAATGAAAATAAGGAATGGGTATATCCGACATTAAAATAAATAGAATATTCCTAGTATATGTTTTTTCTCAGCCATATTGAGCAAACGAGAAGCTATTTTTAGTTCCTTGGGGGTAGTAAATACTTGTGAAAGAAAAACCCAGCAGACCCAGAGAATACTTGTGAGAGAAATACCAGCAGACACAGGGAGATTGTAGAGGGAGAAACAAGCGATCTATTTTAGCTAAACAAGGTATATATCGTTTCCTGTCCATGTTTTTATGCTTCAAATTTGTATTTGACCTTCCGATTTTTGAATCCGTTTTAAAAAGACAGAGTTATAATTAATGATCAAACTTGAATTTTATTTTTTGTTGGGTTCAAAATAATTAAGTAGTAAAATCTTAAATTGAATCTTGCACCAAGATTTTGTATGTTTCATGAATTCTTAATTATTTTTTGTTGGTATCGTTATCCCCTTTGTTTTGAAGACATGGGTGAGGAGAAAAAGCACAGCAAGCCACCAGGAATTCAATTCTTAGAGTACAAAATGAAATCAAATCTGTCTTTCAAAACCCATCAAGCCATTGTCCTAGTTGTCACATTTTTGGCATACACAAGCTACCACGCTACTAGAAAAACAACCAGCATTGTGAAAAGTGCACTTGATCCCCAATCGCCAAAAGTGAACTTCTTCAACTCCTCCTCGTGGCAAAGAGCTTTTAAGCCGATTGAAAGCAGGAGAAGTGGTTGGCCACCCTTTAATAAATCAGATGGCACAGAATTGCTCGGTGAACTTGACGTGGCATTCCTTTTTGTATATGCCATGGGGATGTACTTCTCCGGGCACTTGGGGGATAGAATGGATCTTAGAATTTTTTTAACCGTTGGAATGGTGGGAACTGGTTTGTTCACCGCTCTTTATGGTGTTGGATACTGGGCGAGCATCCACGTGTTTTATTACTACTTAATCGTCCAAATGCTTGCTGGTTTGTTCCAATCAACTGGGTGGCCTTCGGTAGTTGCAGTTGTTGGGAACTGGTTTGGAAAGAGAAAGAGAGGACTTATAATGGGTATTTGGAATGCTCACACGTCTCTTGGGAACATTACCGGATCTTTAATTGCTTCAACTTTATTGAAGTACGGTTGGGGGTGGTCCATGCTAGTTCCTGGTATCATGATTGCTTTTGTTGGTTTAGTGCTTTTTCTCCTGTTGCCGGTTAACCCCGAGGCTGTTGCAGCTGATAGCAGTGAATATGACTTTCACCACCCTCCCAAAAAAGCAGTAACAGAACCTTTGTTGAGATCAGAGATGGAAGAAAATAAGTCGGCGGTGGGGTTTATCCAAGCCTGGAAGATTCCCGGGGTTGCTCCTTTTGCTCTTTGCCTGTTCTTTGCCAAATTGGTTGCTTACACATTTCTCTACTGGCTTCCATTCTACATTAGCCACACAGGTACATTTTACTTTGCATATCAAAATTCTCTTTGATGAAAGTTGATATCCAAGGAATTGAACATTTAATCAACAACTTTATTTGGAGATTGTTAACGCCAATATCTTTCCACGAGCCCCAATCACATAAGGCACGTCCAATCCTGCACAGTAAACACGTCAATATCAGAAGCTTGACGGCTTGGACCGTCGAGGGATAGCTCCGGCGTGAGAGTCAGTGCAAGCGATCACAAGGTTTAACAATGGAAGAATAAATGTATAGTGTCTTGAGAGAAAAATATCTGTTACCTTCTAATTTGTGTGATCCTTCCTTATATATTCTAATCTTAGTTTCTCGTGCCACCCACTACCATCTCACACAGCCCCCCACTACCGGTGACTTCAGCCGACTGCATGCAGCTCACCTGCTTCATCCCATTACTGTTTTCCACCGCCGACCGACTAAGTTCAATCCACATTAATGCATTGCAGAGAGGATAGAAATAACAGTCAACTGTTATCTTTTTCATCATTACAGGTCAAAGCCTACTCAATATATTTATTTGTCTAATGGGTCAGCCCAACGAACCGGCCCAACACATTCAAGACCTAATAAATACAATGCAATGGATAGGTCCATTCGGCCCAGCCCACTACATAAAGTATTATGACCAAACATTGCACACCAACCTTTTATTAAACAAAATGTTTAATGAAAGAGTATAAATGCCATCGGTCCAGGACGAAAGTCATTATGAAAGGATCAACAGAGGTCCAAAATGAAACTTACCGAGGGCCCAACTAGTAAAGTTCAAAAAGCAACATGAAAAAAACCGAAAGCCCAATTTAAGAAGTCCACTCCAGTTAATATCTTAAGACCATATCCGGACGCTACCTCTTCAAATTAACCCTCATCATTACTTCGATTTAATGCGCCGCCTACGTTTTTCGTGAAAAGTTGAAAAGACCGCCTAGTATAAAAACTCCTTTTCTTCAATTTTGACAGTTTTATCTGTCAATTTGAATTTCGTACGTCTCTTGCTTTCTTCTTCCTCACGATTCCTCTTTATACCGGCAAAGAGTTAACAATGGCTTTCCAGAGCACTGATAACACAACGCCCATCCCTGCGATTCCAATTTCCACTGTTGTTTTTTCACCAAGCCCCGCCAAAGTGGCTTCAGGCTCAAACCCGCAACCTGCTGTTTCCCCCAATAAGAATCCACCACTCTCACCCAATCCTGCAGAATTCTTTGAGAGTGAAGAACATTACCCCCATGTTAATACCCCCATGCTAATACCCTTCCACCATTACAGAGATTGAGCTTCGCAACATTCGGACCCGTTACCAGATTCCGGATACTCATATGGTGAGGGCTCCTGCACCTCAGGAACGAATGTACCAGCGACCTGGAGGTTGGACTGCCATACCGGTAATTCTTCTAGAAAAGGGGGTTCGATTCCCTCTTCACACCTTTTTGAATACCCTCCTAGGATTTATCGGAGTTGGGTTCGCCCAGTTAGTACTGAATTCGTACATCCACATCCTGGCCTATATTACTTTCTGCTACGAGCTAGGTATTCCACCTACTGTCGATTCCTTCTTCGCCATCTTCTCAGCCGGGAAATCTCGGGAACGAGGTTTCAAAATGCTGAGCAAACAAGACCCCAAGCCTAATGCCAAGTTCGAGAAGCGCTCTCTGATGGACAATCCCTCGAGCAACAAGGGATGACATAAGGAATGATTCTTCATCAAAGGACCCGAAATATCCTCCATTCCAGACTGGACCACCTCCGAACGTATCTCTACAGACTTTGGAGATATTTCAGAGGAACGCGTGAAAGAAATGGCGAGCATTCTATAGAAGATTCCCATGAAGGAATTGAGCTTCGGACTTCTGAGAAAGCAAGCATGGTTGTATAACCATAAATGTAAGTCCCGAACCCAATTTATTGTATAATTTTACCAATTTCCATTAGCAATATATGAACTGCTCTTTTCTCCATTAAGTATCTCTCATTAAACCGACATCGATTGACCGAAGGGATCTAGACAGATTTCTTTCGGGTACATCTTCGTCGACCCCTACTGAGGGACCAACTGAAGAGCCTTCAAACTCCGAACCTCAGGAGGCTGAAGTTCAAACAACGGAATTCACCCCTGCCGAAGAATCCAATCAACTCCGGTTGAAGAAAAGGGCCTCTCGAAAGCCCCGATCAAACCCTCCATCATCCTCTAGTTCAATTCCACCTCTAGCCTTCGGCGTAGGTCTTCTGGACATACCTCTGGATGAAAGGACCCGAGTCCTTCGTATCAAGAAGAGGAGAACTAACATAACGCTGCTAACCGCTGAAGAACTTCGAGCACCTCCCCCTGAAGCCTCTCGACCCTCGATAATTTCGGTTAAAATTAAAGAACCGGAGATCGAGGTTGAGGAGATAGAGAAATCGATCTCTTCCCTTTCTCGAAAGAGAAAACAATCTTCTGATGACCAGCCCCCAACACCCACTGGACCTCCTCCTACTCAACCTCCACCTCCTCCTGAAGAACCCAAGTCTCCCCCACCTCGACCATCTCTATTAATATTCAGCCGTAAAGCCATGTCATCCCCTACCATCTGGCCTAAATTTGATGAGAATTTTCCTTTCCAGCTCTACGATTCATTTGTCCGAGATACCGATGACCATTAGTTCGGCAATAGCTCTGTCATGGACCTGATTAACGAAGGCATGAAATATCAGGCCAAGTTAATTCTGTCAATTAACTTAGTCATTTATACATGTACTTCATACTTTGAAACTTGTAGACTAATACTGAATATATGCAGACCAACACTGTCTTCGGGCGCCTTCGTCCTAGATACAAAGAAGCGGAAGCCGAAGAGGACGCGGCTCGAAGAGAAAACGCCATTCTTAACTCGGCCTTGGCCCGAGAAAGAAGCCAACACGGAGATACCCTTCTGACCAATGAGGGTCTTCGGAAAGATTTGGCTCGAATCAAAGAAGAGCTAGAGACGACCAAGGCCAACCAACGAGCTACAGTTGACATGAACGTCGACTTAGTTCAGAAGAATGAAGCCCTTCGTAATAAGAACAAAGAACTCGCCACAACCAACTTAAGCTTGACGAAGCAAGTCGACGAAGTCCAGGCGAAAGCTCAAGCTGATAAGGAAAAGCACTTGATCAGACGTCGCAAGCTCCAAGATAAGTTACGAGCACTGGAAGAGCTAGGTCCTCCTCTAACCGAAGAGCTACGTCAGCAGATAAAAGATGACTACCGAAAATCAGCAGAGTTGAATGAGGAAGTCGTCTTGATGTACACCGAAGGTTATGAGATATGCATAAGCAACTGCAAGAAAAAACTTGTTGCTGCCGAAATAGATCCCAAACTTCTCGACTCTTCGGATGGGGAGGACAATGCCTGAAGATGACTCCCCTTATCCTTTAGCTGTAAGACTTCTGTAAAAACTCTTAGCTTCTTATGTAAACAATATCATATCAATGAAATATTAACTTCTTTCCTTATTACTCCTTTGCAATTATTTTTTGTCAATAATTCACCATCAATCAACTTGGAAAATGTACAAGCTATTATTTGAACTTAACTTAAACTGTTAGTAAACAATTAATCAAGTCATATAGCAGATAAGATCAAATAATAGCACAATCCGAACTCAACACTTAAACAAAATCAGGTAATAAAGTAATGTAATACTTATTCGTTACCGAAGTATGAGACAGATCTACATCAATGTGGAATTTGTTTACCACGCAGGGCCTAACAAATTCATAAGGTCCACCTACCAAATAGGCTACCATCGAATGGTCAGCGAGTCCATCCGAACCTCCTTACGTCGATAAAGTTTGTTTACCACGCAGGGCCTAACAAATTCATAAGGTTCACCTACCAAATAGGCTACCATCGAATGGTCAGGGAGTCCACCCGAACCTCCTTACGCTGATGAAGTTTGTTTACCATGCAGGGCCTAACAAATTCATAAGGTCCGCCTGCCAAATAGGATACCATCGAATGGTCAGCGAGTCCACCCGAACCTCCTCACGCCGATGAAGTTAGCTTACCACGCAGGGCCTAACAAATTCATAAGGTCCACCTACTAAATAGGCTACCATCAAATGGTCAGCGAGTCCACCCGAACCTCCTTACGCCGATGAAGTTTGTTTACTACGCAAGGCCTAACAAATTCATAAGGTCCACCTGCCAAATAGGCTACTATCGAATGGTCAGCGAGTCCACCCGAACCTCCTTACGCCGATGAACCGAACACCAATGAATAGAAGACCGATTGAGGAAAAGAATCTTTTATTGATGATGATTCAAATATTTACAAACTCTAGTAGACTGATACTATTGAAAATACTTCCGAAGCCTTCCAGCGTGCCAAGTATTCTTTATTTCCGATCCATCTAATGCCCTTAACCGATAAGCCCCTGGCTTCGGTACTTCGATGACTTCATAAGATCGTTCCTAGTTCGGCATCAGCTTTCTCAAATTCTGAGGCGTAGACGCTTCGACTTCCTTAAGGACGAAATCTCCTACTTCAAACCTTCGAAGCTTTACCCTTTGTTATAGTGCTTAGCTACTCTTCGCTGATAGGCTGTCAATCTAATCAAAACTGTCTCTCCAACTTCTTCAAGTAAATCCATGTTGGTCCTCAGTCCTTCTTCGTTGTATATCTCTTTAAACTGACTGACCCGAAGACTTGTAGATCTAATTTCAACTGGAACTAAGACATCAGTACCATAAACCAGCCTGAAAGGTGAATCTCCCGTTGTCGTCCTCGGTGTAGTCCGATAAGCCCATAACACGCTGAGCAGCTCCTCTGGCCATCTTCCTTTAGCCTCATCCAATCTACGCTTGATCCCATTCAGAAGCGTTCTGTTAGTCACCTCAACCTGCTCGTTAGACTGTGGATGAGCTACTGAAATCTTTTTGTGTTGGATGTCTAATTCCTTCAAAAATGCTTCAAACTTCGATCCCACAAACTGGCGTCCGTTATCTGATATCACCACTTTAGGAATTCCGAAACGAAACACTACAGATTCTTTCAGAAACTTTAAACACTCATGTTCCGTTATTAACCTAAGTGGCTTTGCTTCTACCCATTTGGTCATGTAATCAATTGCAACTATAATGAAACTGACCTGACCTTTAGCTTTCGACAATGGACCCAGTATATCTTCTCCCTAGACAGCAAAAGGTATAGGAGATAGAATCGAGTATAGCTTTTCTGGTGGCTGATGTGGGATCGAACTATTGAACTGACACTTCTTGATATATTCCGTAGCTTCCTTAAAAATTGTAGGCCAATAGTATCCCTGCCGAAGTACTTTGTAGGCTAATGACTTGGCAGCCATATGGTCGCTACAGATGCCCTCGTGAACCTCCCGAAGAGCATACTCAGCTTCGGATGGAGTCAAATATTTCAGCAATGGAAACGAAAAAACTCTTCGATAAAGATCCTTGTTAACGCCAAGATCTTTCCACGAGCCCCAATCACGCAAGGCACGTTCAATCCTGCACAGTAAACACGTCAATACCAGAGGCTTGACGGCTTGGACCGTCGGGGGATAGCTCTGGCATGAGAGTCAGTACAGGCAATCACAAGTTTTAACAATGTAGGAATAAATGTATAGTGTCTTGAGAGAGAAATATATGTTACCTTCCAATTTGTGTGATCCTTCCTCATATACTCTAATCCTAGTTTCTCGTGCCACCCACTACTATCTGACACGGCCCCTCACTACCGGTGACCTCAGCCGACTGCATGCAGCTCACCTGCAACATCCCATCACTGTTTTCCACCGCCGGACGACTAAGTTCAATCCACATTAATGCATTGAAGAGAGGACAGAAATAACAGTCAACTGTTATCTTTTTCATCATTACCGGTCAAAGCTCACTCAATATATTTATTTGTCTAATGGGTCAACCCAACGAACCGGTCCAACACATTCAAGACCTAATAAATACAATGCAATGGATAGGTCCATTCGGCCTAGCCCACTACATAAAGTATCATGGCCCAACAGAGATCAATACAGTTCTATGGACAATATTTAATGAGGAACCAATGTGTTTCTTAATGATGTGTTGATCATGGGAACTAAATATTAAAAAGAAATTATTTTAATTATAAATTGTTCCTAATTCTCTTCATGTATTTGTTGTGCTGCAGCTATAGCTGGTGAGTATTTGACTAATGAAGCAGCTGGGAATTTATCTACATTGTTTGATGTCGGAGGCGTGGTGGGAGGAATCCTTGCTGGCCACATTTCTGATCGCCTTGATGCAAGAGCCATAACAGCTGCAAGCTTCATGTACTGTGCTATTCCGGCTCTCTTCTTCTACCGAAGCTATGGACACGTTTCCATGACTGTGAACATCATCCTCATGTTGATCACTGGTGTGTTTGTTAATGGACCCTATGCTCTTGTAACGACGGCAGTGTCGGCCGATTTAGGGACACACAGCTCCTTGAAAGGAAATTCAAGGGCACTCGCGACCGTCACAGCAATCATCGATGGAACTGGCTCAATAGGGGCTGCAATTGGACCATTGCTAACTGGCTATATCTCTACCAATAGCTGGAGTGCTGTTTTCACAATGTTGATGGGGGCAGCACTAGTGTCTGGTTTGTTTCTGACAAGGCTTGTTGTGGCGGAGGTGGGTGAAAAGATTCACCAGTCGAGACAAGTGGTGCCCACTTCGAGGTCTCCTGCAGTACTTGAAGTGTGATTAAAGGAAAATGATCATTTTTGATTCCCCAGCATTGGTTCAAAGTTTCTGCTGCTGCTGATATAGATTGATGAAATGGAAGGGGATTCTTTTAAAAATGGAGAAGGCAGGGGCAGGGGCAGTGAGAGCTTGTTCGCTGATTTTGCTCAGAGCTTGAAAAAATTGTAGTAGTCAGAGACTCACAAATCTGCATTAGAAAGGAAGTTGGGGGAAGTGTTTGCCAGTTCTTTCGGAGAACTAACCCATTGTGTCCTCATTGTAAAAAATCATAAAGGAAAAATAGTCTGTATAAAAGCAAAAAAACTCGATAATTGGAAAATGTTGAATTAGTTGTTTTGCAATTTTGAAAAAACTTAAATTTCTAGTAATATAATATACAACACAGTAAATGTGTTAAAAGAGTTTGCATCTTGGGTTTGATTTATTTACCTAGCTAGCACGGTTCATAATTTTTATGTAACATTAATGCAATGGAATGTATAGAGGAAAGCGCAGTGGAGACTGTCGGCTTAGCGTCAGACGCCTATTCCAACGGGCCAAACAAACAAATACAGAATTACGGCCGGCCAAGTAAGCCAAAAAGAAGAGGTAGGCAGGCATCTTTTCTTTGGACGCTGACTCAAGATGCATCTCTTGGGATAAAAAGCAAGGACAACCAATTTTTATATTCGTTTTTGAATGCAACTACGCTTGATTGCTTGGTTTCATCTAAACACATTAGCGACACAACCAATATTCATGTGTCTGTCGCTAATGCTATAATAATCTTATCATCTTGTAATAGAAGGGAGCATGGTCCTTACAATTGGATATTTTATTTTGAAATTCAAAATTTACTGATTTAGGTCTCTTCTTTTATTGATGATATTGGAGTAGAAAGAAAGGGTAAAAAAGGAAAGAAGAAGACACGACACAAAAGGAATTGGAACAATAAAATGAGAGTGCTAATATTATTGTAGCACATTCACTTCTGAAATAAACAAACAAAACAGGAAAAGGAAAAAGATTTAAAATCCATACAAATATACAATAATTGTTTTAATCATGATGAATAAAGAACAGAATGGTTCAGTCCGAAATTTAATTGCAAGGACATACAGACACCACAGAACCCCTAGGAGAAAACCAAACAGTAACTCCTCTACGTCCATTGAAAAAAAAATTAAACAGGACATTCCCCAATGCAGGTTGCTGAGAATGGTAAAACTGATTGACCTAATATTCTAATATGGAGTACTACCTTTGGAATGAGACAGATAAATTTGCTAGGATCAAATTCATTAACGCGAAAACATAGATTCATTAAATTCTTATAACAAATACGAACATAGACATAGAGAGACAGAATTTGCAAATCTAGTCTAGAAGAATTTTTCTATTTTACTGAAATTTTATAAATCCCCTTCATAACTATAAATCTCCTATTTTCCACTAAATTTTTTAAAATTCATATAACTAATCGAATCGGAGCGAGAAAGACCTGCAAGTGAAAAGGAACTAAACGTCGTCCTCGCTGTTGCTTTTCTTAGGCTTGCGATACTTCTCTTCGAGGAGCTTCGCCATGAAAAGGGCAGTGTTGGCGAGCTTCTGAACATTGGGAACATTGTAATTCTGAGCTACGTATACCCCACACACTGTCCCTGCTATGAACGAGAAACTGCTCTTTATTATCCCCATCTCTCTTCTGTCTATCCCTTCCCCCAATTTCTGAAAATCAATGAGTATATTCGATTATGTTTAATTTAGGGTTTCATTAAGAGATATTTGGGATTTCAGGAATGATCTAGAATACCACCGTTAGGGAGCGAGATCGCCGGTGTCTTCGGCCTCACGGTCCGTACCAGCGCAGCAGATATCAATTTCGTGGATCGTCAGCTACCTAAAAAAGCCCATTTCCATTTAGTTTTGGACCAATGACCAATCTATATAAAGCTTGGACTTGGTCCTAACGTAACATATATCAGATATGGGTCCAAAACTAATTATAAACTTTATCTGAGATTTTCAATACATGCAAGTATGTGACTACACACGTGAGCAAAAAATTTATTTTATTTTATTAAAGATATCTATGTCATTTCATTATAAAGCAATGCCATTTTATAAAAATATAATATCACTAATCTTAATAAATACCATATAAAAAACACCTATGTATTTAACGACAACTACTACTTCTTTTTACTTGATAAAATTTATAGTATATAGTTATGCTTTTCCGTTCTTAATTACAACTTATTCCTTTTTTTTAAAGTTAAACTCTTTGAGTTCAATTATAATTTGTAGCATATATATATATATATATATATATATATATATATATATATATATATATATATGAGAATTATCTATATTTTTGTTATGTATTCTAATAGGGTATACAATAACTATCATTGAAAAGAAAAAAGAACGGTCATAATTAATTACATAAATGTTTTGGGTTTAACTAATCAAAATATGAGTTTAGCTTGATCTTTGGGTTTATTAACTAGAGTTTATTAACTTGGGTCTATTAACTAATGTAGTGTAATAATACATACATGTTGATGTATTAGTTCTACAAAGTGCAAAAAATTATTATAAACTAATACTCCCTCCGTCCCTATGTAAATGACGTTTTAGAGTTTTTTATTTGTCCCTAATTAATTGACGTTTGTTCAAATCTAGGAGAATTAATGACAATTTTTCTAAAATTATCCCTCATTACTCTACCTTTTTTTTTGGTACTATAAACTCTTGTGCTATGATAAATTAATGATTTAAGGGTATTATAGACAATTGAGTACTATATTTAAGGCTTTCTAATCATTATCTTAATTCTTGTGCTCATCTCTAAAAGGTCATTTAAATAGGGACGGAGGGAGTATTAATTAAAACTAGTTAAACTAGATCCAACATATATTTGTAATAATAATATGGGTCCAAAACCAAACCAATCTATCACCTAAAAAGTAGTTAACCAACACAACAGATTCAAGTGGTTTCGGTTAACTATATGGTTTTCAACTTAAATTGTCAGGTCTAGCGAATGATATGTGTTTTTTTACTGTCTGCTACTGTTTTTTTTTGTTTTCAATTGTATAAATGGTATGATGGTGTATGTCTTATAAAAATTCATAAAAAATACATGTTATGAATCATTACTCTAATTAAAATAATAAATAAAATCTATTTCACATAATTTATTGTGACCCCCCCAAAATTAGATATACATCACCCATCTTGGGTCGTCAGATACATGATACAAAATCAAATACAACTGTCGTGTACAATACGGCAAAACATAACTGTGAGTTTAAATACAATTATTGTCTACTAGAGACTATACAAACTCAAAAGGAGTCCTCATTATAATTATTGTCACACTATTTAACAGAATAGTGAGGACTACTAATACTATCATCTGGTCCATCACTCCATTTCTCGACTCGTCCCAGCTATATTCTCATTTCCTGAAGAGAACAGTGAAAGAAAGGGTGAGCTCAACTAGTCCAATAAGAAATATTATGACTAAGATAATGCAGAATAAATTATCATTAGCCTTCAACAGCGTTAAAATAATGAACATCAAGTTTAACTGCAGCGGAACAAGCAATCCATTAAAAGAATAAAGTAAAAAATAAAATCTACTATCTTCTATGATTTAAAAGGTTTTTAAACACTGTTATCACTGGGACTCAGCTTAATAAAATAATTCATATCATTGAATCACCCCTGCACTACGGCCAAGGATATTCGTGTATTCATTAATGGTCATGATCATGCCAACAACTGTCCATCAATGCACTACGGTCCAATGAGGACTTTTACCACATCATTTATAACATTACGGTCATGATTATACCGAATAATCCCTGTTCATAATCATACCAAGTCCATCTATGCACTACAGGCCACAGATGACTTTCAACATTTTATAAACATGAGGATGATGACAATGATATAAGAATTCAATAAAACAAGTTCAAGAATTAATTTATCCAAGAATTAACAACGTCCAAATTGTCAACATGATACTGCTTTGTGGAGTAAAATTTAATAATGCTTAGAAGAATACTTTCATAAAAAGATACTGGATGAAACGCAATTATCAAGGATATTCCACAAATTTCATGGATACAGAAGTCAAAACTTAACCAACTGAGTATAATAAAGAATGGAATAACAAAAGAAATCACCATGCATGTGATAGACCGCACAGACATGTTATTCCAACAAAATAATAAATAATGAAACCAGGTCCGGCGTAAAACGCACAGACAGGATATTCCAATAGAATAATAATAAAGACAGAACCAGGTTCGGTGTAAAACACACAGACAGGATGTTCCAACAGAATAATAATAAAGACGGAACCAGGTCCGGTGTAAAACACACAGACAAGATATTCCAACAGAACAATAATAAAGACGGAACCAGGTCCGGTGTAAAACACACAGACAGGATGTTCCAACAGAATAATAGAAGAATGTCACCAAGTATAGGGTAGACAACGTATACAGGTTATTCTAACAGAATAATTAGAAATGGAATAACAACAATTCTCTTCATGAATAAGAAAGAATAACACCCCTTACCGTTTTAAAGAAGAACTGAAATAAGGAAGTAGTTATGTAGCAGAATACTTTTCTTCTCTCTCTATAGTTTCTCTCTCTAGAGTTCAGTGAATTCGTAAGAAATAATGAAGGAATGAGCTGCTATTTATAGAAAAATGGAATGCATAGTAACTAATCCATGAACGGTCCAGATTGATTACTTTAATCTGACGGTCCATATTTAAAAAAAATCTTTTAAATAAAATATAATATATTCTATTTATAGAATAACTTTAATAAAGTATTCTGTTTTATATAAAAAGATGTTTCTGTTTTATTACGTTAATAATACGAATAAAACAAAACTTCATTATCGTTAAATAATCCATATTATTAACTGACAATAATTGAATCAAACTGAGTGACTTCTCACATAAGCATTAATAATCAATACCGTGTGCTACTATGCAACCACACGTATTATTGTACTTTTACTACCGAAGAGGTAAGGATACCTTGACTTCATTTCAGATTCTAACTCCCAAGTCATTTCCTCAATATCGTGATTTCTCCACAAAACTTTGACTTGAGGTATAACCTTGGAGCGTAGAATATGTTCCTTCTTATCCAAGATTTGAACAGGAACTTCTTCATACGTCAAATCTTCCGCTATTTCGTCCGGTTCTAACTCAATAATGTGGTTCGGGTCTTCCACATATTTACGTAACATGGATATGTGAAAAATGTTATGAACACGAGACATACTTAGCGGTAAAGCGAGTCTATAAGCCACAGTTCCTACTCGATCGAGGATTAAAAATAGACCGATGAATCGAGGATTGAGCTTTTCTCTCTTTCCAAATCTCGTAACTCCTTTTCGTGGAGCAACACGTAAGAACACATGATCTCCTACATCAAGTTCCACGTCCTTTCGATGAAGATCAGCATAACTCTTTTGTCGATCTTGTGAGGTTTTTATACGTTGTCGGATCGTTTGAATCTTTTCTGTAGTCATACGTACCAACTCCGGTCCCAACAACGTTGCTTCACCCACCTCATCCCAGCATGCTGGAGAACGACACTTTCTTCCATACAACGCTTCGAATGGAGCCATGCCAATACTTGCTTGATAACTGTTGTTGTAGAAAAACTCCACCAATGGTAAGAACTTGTCCTAACTTCCCTTGAAGTCAAGGATACAGAGTCTTAATAAATCTTCTAGAGTTTGAATAGTCCTCTCTGATTATCCGTCCGTCTGAGGATGATATGCCGAACTAAATCGTAAATCCGTGCCCATAGCTTTTTGTAAACTAACCCAAAATCGTGAAGTGAATCTTGGGTCTCGATCAGAAACTATGGATACTGGCATACCATGCAGTCTTATAATCTCGTTTATGTATATACGAGCAAGACGTTCAAGTGTATAAGTTTCTCGTATCGGTAAGAAATGAGCAGACTTGGTCAATCTATCAACAATGACCCAAATCGCATCAATACCTTGAGAAACCCTAGGAAGACCGGTAATGAAATCTATGGTAATATGCTCCCACTTCCATTTTGGGATTTCAAGTGGTTGCAATGGACCTTTTGGTACTTGATGCTCCGCTTTGACTCGTTGACAAGTTAGACACCTTGAGATAAACAGCACTATCTCTCTCTTCATATTGCTCCACCAAAATGTATAACGAAGATCATGATACATTTTGGTACTTCAAGGATGGATTGCAAACGGTGTGTTGTGCGCCTCCATCATGATTTCATACGTTAAATCAGGGTTGTTAGGAACACAAAGTCTAGAGTTGACTCGATGTATTCCTTCTTCATCGATTCTTGCTTCCGGCATAGCACCTTCTTGCACTTTCTTCCTCATACGCATCAGCTCCAGGTCTGTAGCTTGAACATCTTTAACTTTATCGATTAAAATTGGTTCTACTCGTATATTCGCCATCATCACATGGGTCCCTGGAGTCTTTAACTCTATCTTCATCCTTTGCAAGTCACACAAAATGGGCCTTTGTGTTGACAATATTACACTCGTACTTGCATATGATCTTCTACTCAATGCGTCAGCTACCACGTTCGCTTTTTCAAGATGATATTGAATGGTATAATCATAATCTTTCAACAGTTCAAGCCAACGTCGTTGTCGCATGTTGAGTTCCTTTTGAGTGAAGAAATATTTGAGGCTTTTATGATCCGTAAAGATCTCCACCTTCTCCCCATACAAGTAATGCCTCCAAATTTTAAGTGCAAAGACAACAGCTGCCAACTCTAGATCATGAGTAGGATAATTCCTCTCATATTCCTTGAGTTGTCTTGATGCATATGCTATGACTTTTTCATGTTGCATGAGAACGCATCCCAACCCTTTGCTCGAAGCATCACTGTAGATGACAAATCCCTCCGAGCCAGATGGTATTATTAGAACAGGTGTTGAAATGAGTCTCCTTTTGAGTTCTTGAAAACTCTTTTCACATTCTTCGCTCCAACCGAACTTTGTATCTTTCCGAGTCAGCTGAGTTAATGGAGTAGCGATTCGAGAAAATCCTTCCACGAATCTCCGATAATAACCAGCTAAACCAAGAAAGCTACGTACTTCGGTCACTGATTTAGGTTGCTCCCAACTTTGAATAGCTTCAATCTTTGCCGGGTCAACCGATATTCCACGAATTGATACTACGTGCCCAAGGAATGCTACCTCCTCCAGCCAGAACTCGTATTTCTTCAATTTGGCATAAAGCTTGTATTCACGAAGCTTTTGGAGTACCAGCCTCAAGTGTTGCTCATGATCTTCACGGCTTTTGGAATAAATAAGGATGTCATCAATAAAGACGACCACAAAGTGATCCAAATATTCCTTGAATATCCGGTTCATCATATCCATGAAGGCAGCAGAAGCATTAGTCAATCCAAAAGACATGACTAGAAATTCATAATGCCCGTACCGAGTTCTGAAAGCCGTCTTTGTAATATCCTCATTTCTAACCTTCAGCTGATGATATCCAGAACGAAGATCGATCTTTGAAAAGAATTGTGCTCCTTGCAATTGGTTAAACAGGTCATCAATACGTGGCAATGGGTACTTGTTTTTGATGGTGACATGATTCAACTCCCGATAATCAATACAAAGTCGCATACTTCCATCTTTCTTCTTCACGAATAGCACAGGAGCACCCCAAGGAGAAGTACTAGGACGAATAAAGCCAATGTCTAACAATTCCTGCAGTTGGATCTTTAACTCCTGAAGTTCAATAGGAGCCATTCGATATGGGGCTTTGGAAATGGGTTTTGTACCGGGTTCAAGGTCGATACAAAATTCAATTTCACGCTCTGGGGGTAGGCCAGAAAGTTCTTCAGGGAATACATCAGGGAATTTATTAACAATAGAAATATCATTCAAAACTGACGTATTTTTGTTTAGATCCGTGACATGAGCTAAGAAAGCTTGACATCCGTTTTCCAATAAATGAATAGCTTTATGGCTTGAGATGACAGCGATTGATTTTAATGGTTTGGTTGCTTGAATTCGCATAATAGGTCGATTAGGAATATGAAAACTAACAACCTTACGAAAACAATCAATTTTTACATGATGAGTAGTTAACCAATCAATCCCTAGAATCACGTCAAATGCAAGTATTTTTAATGAAATCAGATTGACAGGTAATGTGTGGGTACAAACTTGAACCAAACAAGACTTATAAACCGTGGATGTAATGAAGGTTTCTCCCAATGGAGTTTCAACAGATAAATCAAAGTCTAATTTCTCCGGAGTCAAATTTAATCGATGAGCGCAAGTAGGAGAAATAAAAGAATGGGTAGAACCGATATCAAATAAAGTATAGACTTCGTTAGAGTTTATGATAAGCTTACCCGTGATGACCTCATTTGGGTTCCTTGGTTTCTGGGAGGTCACAACAAACGCTCTCCCTTGCACTACCGGTTTTGACTTTTCTGGGACGGCCTTTGGTGTCTCCATCTTGGATGAACTTGTTTTTGGTAAACGACAAAATTGAGCTAAATGACGTTCTCTTCCACAATTATAACACGCTTTAGATAGCATCGCGCAGTTTGGACTGATGTGCCCCTCCCCTCCGCATTTAAAACATATGATAGGTGGTCGTTCTCCTTCCTTAACAACGGGTGCGGGTGCTGACGTCTTTCCATCACTGTTGAATCTCCTCTTCTTGAAATGACCATTCTTATTGTTTTGGCCCTGATTACCACCGAAGTGGTTACCATTCCTGGCCTGTTGATTCCCTCCACGCTTGTTGTCACCGCTTCGATGACTGCTCTCACTGGTATTATCATTTTGTCGACTGCTCTCTTTTGGTTGCGTTGACTCGTTATCGCGCTCCACTAACTGAGCCCTATTCACAACATATAAATACAAACACAGTTTATGATAAATAAGATGTTGACGTATCTCAGGTTTCAAACCTCGCAAAAATATTCGCGTCATTCGCTCTTCATTATCCACCAAGTGGGACGCAAACCGAGACAACTCAGCAAATTTAGCCTCATACTGCGACACAGTCATATTTTTCTGCTCCAATTTGATGAACTCCACCTCCTTCATGTGACGAACACTTTCAGAAAAGTATTTGTCATTGAACAGCTCTTGGAACTTCTCCCAAGACATCTTCAGTGCGGCAGGTTGAGTACGCTTAATCAATTCCCACCAGTAATCTGCCTCTCCTCGCAACATAAAGGCGGCAAAGGGAACCTTTTGCTCCTCGGAGCATCCCAAGACATCAAATATCTTGATAATCTGCTTTATCCATGTTTCCGCTATAAGTGGTTTTGGCTCTCCCTTAAACTCTGGTGGTCCCAGCTCCTTGAACTGTTTAGCGGTGACCGTCCGAGAGTTTTCAGTGTTTTCACCTATATTTTGGACAGGAGCCGCTATCGCCTGCTGTTGCATGAACTGCATAAAATTTCTGAACATTCCATCATTCATCATCTGGTCAGTGTTGTTGTTTGCATGAGGATTGTCACCTTCCTGATGCACATTATCCTGATTATTGATATGTGGTGAATCAACAGTCGCCTGTGCTCCATTGCTATTCTCAACATTCTCAGATGTCATTTTCAGATACTGCCACAAAATAAAAGTTAATTGATATGTCATATATTATCCTTATATTATGACCGACCAATTAAATATTATGCAAATAAACTTAGGTAGGTCATACTAGCGAAGGAATTTTCCGTCTCTCCCCTCCTAGTTCTATTCTCACATCTTAGCCAGGGATCATATCCCTAAGCCCTGATACCAACTGTGACGCCCCCAAAATTAGGTATACATCACCCATCTTGGGTCGTCAGATACATATTACAGAATACAAATACAACTTACTAATACAACTGTCGTGTACAATACGACAAAACATAAACTGTGAGTTTGAATACAAAAATTATCTTCTAGAGAGTATTCATACTCAAAAGGAGTCATCATTACATTTATTAACACACTATTACATAGAATAGTGATGACTACTAACTAATATTATCATTCGGACCATCACTTCGTTCCCCGACTTGCCCCAGCTACGTTCTCATTTCCTGAAGAGAACAGTGAAAGAAAGGGTGAGCTCAACTAGCCCAGTAAGAAATATTATGACTAAGATAATGCAGAATAAATTATCATTAGCCTTCAACAATGTTAAACTGATAAAATATAATAGACATCAAGTTTAACTGCAGCGGAACAAGCAATCCATTAAAAGAGTCAAGTAGAAAATAAACTCTACTATCTTTTATGATTTAAAAGGTTTTTCAACACTGTTATCGCTGGGACTCAGCTTAATAAAATAATCCACATCATCGAATCACCCCTGCACTACGGTCAAGGATATTCGTGTATTCATTAATGGTCATGATCATGCCAACAACTGTCCATCAATGCACTACTGGCCAATGAGAACTTTTACCACATCATTTGTAACATTACGGTCATGATTATACCGAATAATCTCTGGTCATAAGCATACCAAGTCCATCTATGCACTACAGGCCACAGATGACTTTCAACATTTTATAAACATGAGGATGATGACAATGATATAAGAATTCAATAAAACAAGTTCAAGAATTAATTTATCCAAGAATTAACAACGTCCAAATTGTCAACATGATACTGTTTTGTGGTGTAAAATTTAAGAATGCTTAGAATAATATTTTTATGAAAAGATACTGGATGAAACGCAATTATCAAGGATATTCCACTAATTTCACGGAGTATAGAAGTTAAAACTTAACCAACTAAGTATAATAAAGAATGGAATAACAAAAGAAATCAACCGGCATGCGATAGACCGCACAGACAGGTTATTCTAACAGAATAATAAATAATGGAACCAGGTCCGGCGTAAACGCACAGACAGGATATTCCGATAGAATAATAAATAATGGAACCAGGTCCGGTGTAAAACACACAGACAGGATGTTCCAACAGAATAATAACAAGACGGAACCAGGTCCGGTGTAAAACACACAGACATGATGTTCCAACAGAATAATAATAAAAACGGAACCAGGTCCGGTGTAAAACACACAGACAGGATGTTCCAACAAAATAATAGAAGAATGTCACCAAGTATAGGATAGACCGCGTATACAGGTTATTCCCACAGAATAATCAGAAATGAAATAACAAAAGTTCTCTTCATGAATAAGAAAGAATAACACCCCTTACCGTTTTAAAGAAGAACTGAAATAAGGAAGTAGTTAAGTAGCAGAATACTTTTCTTCTCTCTCTCTATAGTTTCTCTCACTAGAGTTCAGTGAATTCGTAAGAAATAATGAAGGAATGAGCTGCTATTTATAGAAAAATAGAATGCATAGTAACTAATCCATGAACGGTCCAGATTGATTACTTTAATCTGACGGTCCATATTTAAAGAAAAATCTTTTAAATAAAATATAATATACTCTATTTATAGAATAACTTTAATAAAGTATTATGTTTTATATAAAAAGATGTTTCTGTTTTATTACGTTAATAATACGAATAAAACAAAACATCATTATCGCTAAATAATTCATATTATTAACTGACAATAATTGAATCAAACTGAGTGACACACGGTATTAATTATTAATGCTTATGTGAGAAGTCACTCAGTTTGATTCAATTATTGTCAGTTAATAATATGAATTATTTAGCGATAATGAAGTTTTGTTTTATTCGTATTATTAACGTAATAAAACAGAAACATCTTTTTATATAAAATAGAATACTTTATTAAAGTTATTCTATAAATAGAATATATTATATTTTATTTAAAAGATTTTTCTTTAAATATGGACCGTCAGATTAAAGTAATCAATCTGGACCGTTCATGGATTAGTTACTATGCATTCTATTTTTCTATAAATAGCAGCTCATTCTTTCATTATTTCTTACGAATTCACTGAACTCTAGTGAGAGAAACTATAGAGAGAGAGAAGAAAAGTATTCTGCTACTTAACTACTTCCTTATTTCAGTCCTTCTTTAAAACGGTAAGGGGTGTTATTATTTCTTATTCATGAAGAGAACTTTTGTTATTTCATTTCTGATTATTCTGTGGGAATAACCTGTATACGCGGTCTACCCTATACTTGGTGACATTCTTCTATTATTCTATTGGAACATCATGTCTGTGTGTTTTACACCGGACCTAGTTCCGTTTTTATTATTATTCTGTTTGAACGTCATGTCTGTGTGTTTTACACTGGACCTGGTTCCATCTTGTTATTATTCTGTTGGAATACACTGTCTGTGTGTTGTACACCGGACCTGGTTCCATTATTTATTATTCTGTCAGAATTTCCTGTCTGTGCGTTTACGCCGAACCTGGTTCCATTATTTATTATTCTGTCAGAATATCCTGTCTGTGCGTTTACGCCGGACCTGGTTCCATTATTTAGTATTCTATTAGAATAACCTGTCTGTGCGGTCTATCGCATGTCGGGTGATTTTTTTTGTTATTCCATTCTTTATTATACTCGGTTGGTTAAGTTTTAACTTCTATACTCTATGAAATTAGTGGAATATCCTTGATAATTGCGTTTCATCCAGTATCTTTTCATGAAAATATTATTCTAAGCATTCTTGAATTTTACTCTACAAAGCAGTATCATGTTGACAATTTGGACGTTGTTAATTTTTGGATAAATTAATTCTTGAACTTGTTTTATTGAGTTCTTATATCATTGTCATCATCCTCAAGTTTATAAAATGTTGAAAGTCATATGTGGCCTGTAGTGCATAGATGGACTTGGTATGATTATGACCAGGGATTATTCGGTATAATCATGACCGTAATGTTACAAATGATGTGATAAAAGTCCTCATTGGCCCGTAGTGCATTGATGGACAGTTGTTGGCATGATCATGACCATTAATGAATACACGGATATCCTTGGCCGTAGTGCTGGGGTGATTCGATGATGTGGATTATTTTATTAAGCTGAGTCCCAGCGATAACAGTGTTGAAAAACCTTTTAAGTCATAAAAGATAGTAGAGTTTATTTTCTACTTGACTCTTTTAATGGATTGCTTGTTCCGCTGCAGTTAAACTTGATGTCTATTATATTTTATCAGTTTAACATTGTTGAAGGCTAATGATAATTTATTCTGCATTATCTTAGTCATAATATTTCTTACTGGGCTAGTTGAGCTCACCCTTTCTTTCACTGTTCTCTTCAGGAAATGAGAACGTAGCTGGGGCAAGTCGGGGAACGGAGTGATGGTCCGAATGATAGTATTAGTTAGTAGTCCTCACTATTCTATGTAATAGTCTGTTAATAAATATAATGAGGACTCCTTTTGAGTATGAATACTCTCTAGAAGATAATATTTGTATTCAAACTCACAGTTTATGTTTTGTCGTATTGTACACGACAGTTGTATTAGTAAGTTGTATTTGTATTCTGTAATATGTATCTGACGACCCAAGATGGGTGATGTATACCTAATTTTGGGGGCGTCACACTGTCTGTGTGTTTTACACCGGACCTGGTTCCGTCTTGTTATTATTCTGTTGTAACATCTTGTCTATGTGTTTTACACCGGATCTGTTTCTATTATTTATTATTCTGTCGGAATATCTTGTCTGTGCATTTACGCCGGACCTGGTTCTATTATTTATTATTCTGTCGGAATATCCTGTCTGTGCGTTTACGCTGGACCTGATTCCATTATTTATTATTCTGTTAGAATAACCTGTCTGTGCGGTCTATCGCATGCCGGGTGATTTCTTTTGTTATTCCATTCTTTGTTATACTCAGTTGGTTAAGTTTTAACTTCTATACTCCATGAAATTAGTGGAATATCCTTGATAATTGTGTTTCATCCAGTATCTTTTCATTAAAATATTATTCTAAGCATTCTTGAATTTTACTCCACAAAGCAGTATCATGTTGACAATTTGGACGTTGTTAATTCTTGGATAAATTAATTCTTGAACTTATTTTATTGAATTCTTATATCATTGTCATCATCCTCATGTTTATAAAATGTTAAAAGTCATCTGTGGCCTGTAGTGCATAGATGGACTTGGTATGATTATGACCAGGGATTATTCGGTATAATCATGACCGTAATGTTACAAATGATGTGATAAAAGTCCTCATTGGCCCGTAGTGCATTGATGGACAGTTGTTGGCATGATCATGACCATTAATGAATGCACGAATATCCTTGGCCGTAGTGCAGGGGTGATTCGATGATGTGTATTATTTTATTAAGCTGAGTCCCAGCGATAACAGTGTTAAAAAACCTTTTAAACCATAAAAGATAGTAGAGTTTATTTTCTACTTGACTCTTTTAATGGATTGCTTGTTCCGCTGCAGTTAAATTTGATGTCTATTATATTTTATCAGTTTAACATTGTTGAAGGCTAATGATAATTTATTCTGCATTATCTTAGTCATAATATTTCTTACTGGGCTAGTTGAGCTCACCCTTTCTTTCACTGTTCTCTTCAGAAAATGAGAACGTAGCTGGGGCAAGTCGGGGAACGGAGTGATGGTCCGAATGATAGTATTAGTTAGTAGTCCTCACTATTCTATGTAATAGTCTGTTAATAAATGTAATGAGGACTCTTTTTGAGTATGAATACTCTCTAGAAGATAATATTTGTATTCAAACTCACAGTTTATGTTTTGTCGTATTGTACACGACAGTTGTATTAGTAAGTTGTATTTGTATTCTGTAATATGTATCTGACGACCCAAGATGGGTGATGTATACCTAATTTTGGGGGCGTCACACTGTCTGTGTGTTTTACACCGGACCTGGTTCCGTCTTGTTATTATTCTGTTGTAACATCTTGTCTATGTGTTTTACACCGGACCTGATTTCATTCTTTATTATTCTGTCGGAATATCTTGTCAGTGCATTTACGCCGGACCTGGTTCCATTATTTATTATTATGTCGGAATATCCTGTCTGTGCGTTTACACTGGACCTGGTTCCATTATTTATTATTCTGTTAGAATAACCTGTATGTGCGGTCTATCGCATGCCGGGTGATTTCTTTTGTTATTCCATTCTTTGTTATACTCAGTTGGTTAAGTTTTAACTTCTATACTCCATGAAATTAGTGGAATATCCTTGATAATTGTGTTTCATCCAGTATCTTTTTATTAAAATATTATTCTAAGCATTCTTGAATTTTACTCCACAAAGCAGTATCATGTTGACAATTTGGACGTTGTTAATTCTTGGATAAATTAATTCTTGAACTTATTTTATTGAATTCTTATATCATTGTCATCATCCTCATGTTTATAAAATGTTAAAAGTCATCTGTGGCCTGTAGTGCATAGATGGACTTGGTATGATTATGACCAGGGATTATTCGGTATAATCATGACCGTAATGTTACAAATGATGTGATAAAAGTCCTCATTGGCCCGTAGTGCATTGATGGACAGTTGTTGGCATGATCATGACCATTAATGAATGCACGAATATCCTTGGCCGTAGTGCAGGGGTGATTCGATGATGTGTATTATTTTATTAAGCTGAGTCCCAGCGATAACAGTGTTAAAAAACCTTTTAAACCATAAAAGATAGTAGAGTTTATTTTCTACTTGACTCTTTTAATGGATTGCTTGTTCCGCTGCAGTTAAATTTGATGTCTATTATATTTTATCAGTTTAACATTGTTGAAGGCTAATGATAATTTATTCTGCATTATCTTAGTCATAATATTTCTTACTGGGCTAGTTGAGCTCACCCTTTCTTTCACTGTTCTCTTCAGAAAATGAGAACGTAGATGGGGCAAGTCGGGGAACGGAGTGATGGTCCGAATGATAGTATTAGTTAGTAGTCCTCACTATTCTATGTAATAGTCTGTTAATAAATGTAATGAGGACTCTTTTTGAGTATGAATACTCTCTAGAAGATAATATTTGTATTCAAACTCACAGTTTATGTTTTGTCGTATTGTACACGACAGTTGTATTAGTAAGTTGTATTTGTATTCTGTAATATGTATCTGACGACCCAAGATGGGTGATGTATACCTAATTTTGGGGGCGTCACACTGTCTGTGTGTTTTACACCGGACCTGGTTTCGTCTTGTTATTATTCTGTTGTAACATCTTGTCTATGTGTTTTACACCGGACCTGATTTCATTCTTTATTATTCTGTCGGAATATCTTGTCAGTGCATTTACGCCGGACCTGGTTCCATTATTTATTATTATGTCGGAATATCCTGTCTGTGCGTTTACACTGGACCTGGTTCCATTATTTATTATTCTGTTAGAATAACCTGTATGTGCGGTCTATCGCATGCCAGGTGATTTCTTTTGTTATTCCATTCTTTGTTATACTCAGTTGGTTAAGTTTTAACTTCTATACTTCATGAAATTAGTGGAATATCCTTGATAATTGTGTTTCATCCAGTATCTTTTTATTAAAATATTATTCTAAGCATTCTTGAATTTTACTCCACAAAGCAGTATCATGTTGACAATTTGGACGTTGTTAATTCTTGGATAAATTAATTCTTGAACTTATTTTATTGAATTCTTATATCATTGTCATCATCCTCATGTTTATAAAATGTTAAAAGTCATCTGTGGCCTGTAGTGCATAGATGGACTTGGTATGATTATGACCAGGGATTATTCGGTATAATCATGACCGTAATGTTACAAATAATGTGATAAAAGTCCTCATTGGCCCGTAGTGCATTGATGGACAGTTGTTGGCATGATCATGACCATTAATGAATGCACGAATATCCTTGGCCGTAGTGCAGGGGTGATTCGATGATGTGTATTATTTTATTAAGCTGAGTCCCAGCGATAACAGTGTTAAAAAACCTTTTAAACCATAAAAGATAGTAGAGTTTATTTTCTACTTGACTCTTTTAATGGATTGCTTATTCCACTGCAGTTAAACTTGATGTCTATTATATTTTATCAGTTTAACATTGTTGAAGGCTAATGATAATTTATTCTGCATTATCTTAGTCATAATATTTCTTACTGGGCTAGTTGAGCTCACCCTTTCTTTCACTGTTCTCTTCAGGAAATGAGAACGTAGCTGGGGCAAGTCGGGGAACGGAGTGATGGTCCAAATGATAGTATTAGTTAGTAGTCCTCACTATTCTATGTAATAGTCTGTTAATAAATATAATGAGGACTCCTTTTGAGTATGAATACTCTCTAGAAGATAATATTTGTATTCAAACTCACAGTTTATGTTTTGTCGTATTGTACACGACAGTTGTATTAGTAAGTTGTATTTGTATTCTGTAATATGTATCTGACGACCCAAGATGGGTGATGTATACCTGATTTTGGGGGCGTCACACTGTCTGTGTGTTTTACACCGGACCTGGTTCCGTCTTGTTAGTATTCTGTTGTAACATCTTGTCTATGTGTTTTACACCGGACCTGGTTCTATTATTTATTATTCTGTCGGAATATCTTGTCTGTGCATTTACGCCGGACCTGGTTCCATTATTTATTATTCTGTCGGAATATTCTGTCTGTGCGTTTACGCTGGACCTGGTTCCATTATTTATTATTCTGTTAGAATAACATGTCTGTGCGGTCTATCGCATGCCGGGTGATTTCTTTTGTTATTCCATTCTTTGTTATACTCAGTTGGTTGAGTTTTAACTTCTATACTCCATGAAATTAGTGGAATATCCTTGATAATTGTGTTTCATCCAGTATCTTTTTATTAAAATATTATTCTAAGCATTCTTGAATTTTACTCCACAAAGCAGTATCATGTTGACAATTTGGACGTTGTTAATTCTTGGATAAATTAATTCTTGAACTTATTTTATTGAATTCTTATATCATTGTCATCATCCTCATGTTTATAAAATGTTGAAAGTCATCTGTGGCCTGTAGTGCATAGATGGACTTGGTATGATTATGACCAGGGATTATTCGGTATAATCATGACCGTAATGTTACAAATGATGTGGTAAAAGTCCTCATTGGCCCGTAGTGCATTGATGGACAGTTGTTGGCATGATCATAACCATTAATGAGTACACAAATATTCTTGACCCGTAGTGCATGGATAATTGTGGTCGTGATACTAAAGAATATCCTTGGCCGTAGTGAAAGGGTGATTCGATGATGTGGATTGTTTTATTAAGCTGAGTCCCAGCGATAACAGTGTTGAAAAACTTTTTAAATCATAGAAGATAGTAGATTTTATTCTCTACTTGACTCTTTTAATGGATTGCTTGTTCCGCTGCAGTTAAACTTGATGTTCGTTATATTTTATTAGTTTAACACTGTTGAAGGCTAATGATAATTTATTATGCATTATCTTAGTTAAAATATTTCTTACTAGGCTAGTTGAGCTCACCCTTTCTTTCACTGTTCTCTTCAGGAAATGAGAATATAGCTTGGACGAGTCGGGGAACGGAGTGATGGACCAGATGATAGTATTAGTAGTCCTTACTATTCTGTTAAATAGTGTGACAATAATTGTAATGAGGATTCCTTTTGAGTTTGTATAGTCTCTAGTAGACAATAAATGTATTCAAACTCACAGTTATGTTTTGTCGTATTGTACACGACAGTTGTATTAGTAAGTTGTATTTGTATTCTGTACCATGTATCTGACGACCCAAGATGGGTGATGTATACCTAATTTTGGGGGCGTCACAAAAAATGTATAGTATTTATTTTAACAAGAATTTTTATAAAATATAGTGTTTTAGGTATAATTTAGATATATATACAAAAATAAGGTTGTACGGTCTGTATAATCTTATTTTTATATATATATCTAAATTATATTTAAAATATTAAAATTTATAAAAATTTCTATTAAAATAAATATTATATATTTTTTGAGAATTCCAACTATTTTTTTTTTTGAAAATATGCAATAAACATACCCGTATAGAATGACTTAATTAATTAAGCACTCAATTTAGGATGGTTGTTTGGATTTTTATATATATAAGGGATTGATGTGAGCACAGAGTTGGTGACTTAGTGCTGCCGGAAATCAGAAACCCACGTGCTTGGCACTATTTAATCCACTCAAAATCTCTTTTTATATTTCTGTCTTTATCCGGAGATTCCTTTGTCGATGTAACCTTTGTCGTTCGCTGCGTAATTTAAACCCCAGTACAGGGCCATTTATGTCCATAATCATTTCTCTGATCATCTACTCGCTGTTTCCAGAGTTTAAATGAATGGAAAAAATTTAATAAAAATTTGTAAGTTTTGTTGTTATTAAGTTTATGAAAATTAAAGATAAAAACTCAAGTTTTATTAAATTAAATTAATACTCTATTTTTATGTTAATTTTGTTCTGTTCGTAGTATAAAAGATATAATATGGAAAATATATATATATATATATATATATATATATATATTTATGTTATTTAGTTTTCACTCGCATTCCTCATTTTAGGCAATAGATTTTGACAATATAAAAGATTAAAATTTTTATTTGTTTATTTATTATTAATCATTAAAAAATCAAAAACAAAAAATTTATATTCAACTCTAGCAAAATCACAGTTATGTTCCTCAATTTCATTTATAACCCTGTCATCCTCATCCTTCCCTTCCCACGAATCCATCTCCTTTCTCTGCTTAACCCCTTATAAATCCCTCCCTCCCTAATCCTCTACTTATTTTACGGTCAGTCATCCGTTGATTCAGCGAACAATGAGCCGATTCAGGAGACTTGAGATCATAGAGCCCATTCCATCTTTCCTCAAAGAAACCTGTATCTTCACGCCCAAACCCCTAAACCCATGTTTCCCCTCCTTTCCCTTTGAAGAAGACGACCTGAACTTCACTCTCGATCTCTTAAACCCTAATCCCATCCTTTTCCAAGATGATCTCCTTCTCACCTCCCCATTCCACGATTTCGCTGATCTCATCCAAATCAACAAAACCCCTTCCTACACTTCAACTCAGCGGGTCCAGAAACAAGTCGGTACTGAGTTTTACCTACAGTCCTTAAGTGACCGAGTCTCTGCGCTTGAGCTCGGCTTTGACCGTCTTCTGCCCAAACCAAAGCCATCCAAGTTAGATCGGAAGTACTCATGGACGGCGGAGATCAAAAGTCCGGAGGAGGACGGTTTAGATCGGAAGTACAAGTTAATCACTGAGATCAAAGGTGGGAAGGAGGAAAAGACCTATAAATGGACGACTGAGATCAAAGGAAAAGGCAAAGACTCTCCAATTTCCCGGACGTACACGTTTAAAGCATCGGCCGGCAATGCTGGTGATTCTAGCGGTTCGCAGAAGAAAGAGAAGAACGGCGTCGTTGCTAAGAAGAACAAGAAGAGTTGTGAGAAAACAGTTGGTCCAGCTCGGGTAGTTGAGATTGAAGAACCAACTGATGAGGGCGCTGTCGTTTTGAGACAGGTTTTGTTTCGTAATCCTATAATCTTTTAGGTACCGTTGGTTGTTCTTTGAAAAATGCAATAATTGTTTGGTCAATGTTGTAACAAATAAGCCCCATCCATTAGTTGTTTAATACACTGCTTATTACATTGATCTAACCTCAACTTTTTCGCGGTATTTTTTTAATCTTAATTTACTTGCAGCGATTGTACTTTTAAGATCCAGCCAAATGCTGCCTCAACTATGGGTTTCATTAATTGTACTTTTATAAATTTATCTATAACTAAATTTAAATTTGTGAAAACTGCATTGAGCATTATAAATGTAGATCTTTGATTGAATTTGTAGTTTTGATGATGTAGGCATTTGCTCGGAGGGCTGCAGAAAAGAGGAAGGGGAAGAGGAAGGAGTTGTCACCGCAGGATGCTGCAATGATGATACAAGTGAGCTTCCGGGCGTATCTGATTCGGAGGTCTCAGGCACTTCGTGCCCTGAGGGAGCTGGCAGTGGCTAAGGCTAAGCTGAAGGAGATTAGGGCTTTGTTTAATAATTTCACTTATCGTCGTCGTGTGTCTCGTGATGCGGAGGAGAGGCAGAAGTTTTCTGAGCGGATCATTGTACTTCTTCTCACTGTTGATGCCATTGAGGTAATGGGTCATAATGTCCTAACTTGTAAACATTTTCTCATACAGAATCATGAATTTTCTTTAGTTGTTGATTGTGTTACTATGTTTCATGATCCATATGTCGTACATTATTATTACTAGTTGGTTTAACTTCATGATCTGCATAGTTAATACAGGTTCTAACATGCTGCGTTGCTTTTTAATTTAGTTGATTGTTTTGTTAAATAATATCATGTACCGAAAATGTTGAGCATTTGTCTGATGTGTCGGATGGTGCACATGCTCCAAGCTGTTCAACTTAAATTGTAAATGCAAACATCATATATTGCTGTGCCTATTTCCTACTGTTCTACGTAACAGATGATTTGGTCTATAACTCTATATTTGCTTAACTTGACTGTAAATGCAAACATTCATTAATGTTGTATATGCTCTTCATTAGAGATACTTTTAGAGTTTTGTTAGGCCATCACTTTTCACTTTTTCCATTGTAAATTAATTAATGGGAAACGGAATGCATAATGCTCTATTTTTTTATTTTTCTTTTTGATGATTTGTTCAGGCGAAGGGAAGGAAAATGCAACAGATTATATGTTTGTTTACCACTAAAAATGTGTAAAGATGGAGACATTTTCAATTTCCCATATCTTCTTTTATTGTAATACTAAATTTTGGAAATTGTTGAAGTGGTGAATTATATTGTAAGGTAGGGTTTTGACTTCATTTTCCCTGACCATCTCCATGATCTGAACGTAATGGATTTTTACTTCAAAGTCCTTGTGGTGTATTTGTGTAGAATAATAAAACATTATACTGACTCAGAACTGCGCTGGCCATGCTTTTTCTATAGTACAAAGTGGCTTTTGGGAATATCAGTGCTGTAATTTACCTATATTATGGTGAACTATGCATTTATAGACATGAAGTGTCATTCTCTTTCGGTGCCAAAAAGCCAAAGTGGAAAAGTAAACTGATAATGCATGTAGGTTTAAAGCTTTTGTTCTCACTCACAACATTGATTTCAATCAGCTTTTCTAATTAGTTGCTTTATTTTACCATTTTAGGGTGCTGATTTGATGGTGCGAGCTGCAAAAAGGTCCATGGTGGATGAGCTGGAAGCAATGCTTGATGTGGTAGACCCCCAGCCTCAAGGCAGATCTCTTTCCATGAGGAGGACATTTGATATGCCTGATGGTGTCATTCAGAAAGAAATTGCAGCTGGTGTGGCACAGGTTGTTCGAATGCTTGACGAGGGGGAAGATGGTAGCCTTTGAACGCCTTTTAAAAACGAGTTACTCAAGTTATTTTTGGGTTTCCACTAATGTTGTATTCTCTTGCTTAGTAAAGCATCTACTAGTAGGTCTTCTACTTTTGGTACATGGAAGTTAGTTATTTTGACTTGGGAAGATTGTTCTTCATTTTGTGTGTAGTTGTAGTTCTGATGGTTGGAACATTGTTGTGCTATCTATGTAGCAACTTTTTTGCATCCCGTTAGTTTACTTATTATAATAAGAGGCAACACTAGTCGGCCACCTTTTTCATTACTCCAATGCCCCAGATGATCGATCCTTTTCAGCCTTTCAGGGTGTGGGAAATTGATTTCTTGTGTTGGTTTAATAGAGCTATCTTCATTTAAAATACTGTGGAACATCTTACGAAATTAATTAAATAATATGGAACAGATTAGTATTGGCATGGCAAATTTGGCGACACTGCATTATTTTATACTATCATCTTTTAAAAAAAATGGCTTCTATTTTGTGTTTTTGGTAGAATAGATAATAGCTATAATAGTCCGGTAGTTGGTCTTTAAATGAAGAGTCCTGCGATATATGTAGACCCAACTATTTAACGGGTTTAGACATACATAAATGAGTTTAAGATTATATTGGTTTGGTTTGGTTTGGTTTGGACAGACATAATTGGATTTAAAATTATACTATTAGTTTAGCTTAAATGGGTTTAGAATTGAATGAGTTGCTAGTGGGAGATGGGTTAACCCATATTCCAAATTTGAGAATAAGCATAGATTTATGAATTATGCATATGTAGATTCCGCACACTTTTTGTGAAAAAAATCCCATATTTTAGCGTCTTTCTTTAAAATTTTATAAAACTCTCTAAAAATTTATATCACTCTTTACCAATAATTTCTCTCTCTTTATACCAAACATAAATAAAAGTCTGTCTAATTTTTTTTTAAAATTATATTATTTTCTACCTCTAATTTCTCTCTCTATACCAAACATAAATAAAAATCACGAATCAATTTTTATCTGTTTGAATAAAGGAATATACTTGCTAAATCGTGCGAAGTATGAAGTTTGTGTATAGTAATAACATGCAAAATTAGTGCACAAATTTTTTAAAGAGAAAAACTGATAAATATGGAGAGATCAATTTTTTTGAGAAAGCAAGTAAAAAAATTTTGAGCTATAATTTTGAAATGAATGAACTTTTATGATAATAAGTAAACGGATAAATAGAGTTCAATGACAGCCCGCATCCACCCATATATTATATGGATGGATATGGGTGGGTGGGTTAGACACCTTAAAATTTCTACCTAATGAGTTTCATCCTATATTGTCAGATCTAAATAAAATACATGTAAATCATTTTTCATAAATGTATAAGGCATCGAAAATAAAAACGTATGAAAAAAAAATCAGTAATGTATATTAGTTAACAAGTATAGTGTAGTATCATTCTAACAAGTTAATAATGTGGGAGGATGTTTACAATTCCACTACAGGGAATCCTTCCTCTCAACAAAGAGAGATCCAAACCAATTAAAACAATTAAAACTCTTTTTCTTTTCTTTTTTTAAGGAGCTGAGTCGAGTATTGAGTTATTCAGATTTGATTCATAAAATTTACTGAGTATAAAATAAAATTTAATTGAGGTTCGTTTAGTTACCGAGTCGAACACGATCTAGAATCGAGCCCTAACAATTTGAATTTTTAAAACGAATATGATCCGAATATCAATATAAAATTATAAATTGAAAATATTCGAGTAATTTATCAAATTTTTAAATTTACTCATATTTAAATTATTTATATTTCAAATCGAGTCAAATAAATGAGTATAAATCGAGCCCGAATTTTTTAATTATTTTACATTTTTCCTCGGTGGTTGTTTCTAGAAGTAGAAGGGAAGAAAAAAATAGGAGAGTAAATACCAAAACAAGTTTTTCAGACTCTCATTTATGCGTGTGGACTGGACTGGACTGGACTGTTGTATAATTGCACGACTTACCAGAATGAGATCTGATTTGAATGCGACACAACTGAACAAGTTACAATGCAATTTATTACTACTAGTAATATACTACTACTCCACTGTAGATAACGTAAATATATAAGTTAGTTTATATTTGATAGCTCAATTTTATTTTCCCCTCTGAATTTTCATTTCTTCTAGATCATAAATTTTGGTATTTTTAAAAATCAACTCAATAGCTCAAAAGTTAAGTTTTTTCATAAAATTAGTACACACATATTATTAAAGATACAATGATTCATTTGTCAGTAAAAATTGAGTAAAATTAAAAAAAATTATATAAAAAAACTTATGAACTATCAAGTCATCAAATTTACACTGCTGAATTAACACGAGACGTGTTATTAAACTTGTTACTATATGTTGTGGATAGGCCTGATAAAATATGGTTACGGGTTAGTTTTAGTTTTCAAAATATAGTTATGGTTCTATTTAAGAACTAAAACCATATTAACCATTTTTAATATGGGTTATGTGGTATGATTATAGTTCAAATATAGATCGACCCATATTTTAAATTTCAAATATACTATTATTATGATTCAATTAAATAAATTATTATTAGATATATCACTTATACGTAATCGCTAACTTGTGGATCTCTAGGACAACTTCTTATTTTTATGCCTCAAGAAACAGGCCAAAAATAATACTAATACCACGGATCTATTTTATTTCCCCCCCTCAAAATTCAGTCTAAAAACAATATTACTACTGAATGAATTTCCAATAGTGTCAGTCAATACTATATTCATGTAATTTCTATTAAATTAAAATGCATTTTTTTTATATAATTGAAGAGTAATAACATCTTTTCTCAATTAAAAAACAATGAATTTATGGTGGTCCCCCGTGTTAGAAAGTAGTGTGTCAATTATTTCACATTCTAAGTAAGAATTTTTGAATTTTAGGATTTCACAAATTGACTTTAAAAAATTAAAATATATTTTTAATTTTAAAATTGAAGAATTATTATTATTAAACTAAACAATCAATAAATTGAAGAATAAATACAAAACAAAAATGTATCTTAAAACATTAAACAGATTTTTATAAATGATACTCTGGTTTTATGAAATTGGAACAATCAATAAATGATACCGGTCCCTTCCTCTACTTTTCAAACAAGATTAATCCTATATGTAATGTTTAATTATAAAAAAGGAATGGAGGAGGCACTATTTTATCTTTTTTTTAAAAAAAAAAAGTTTTATGATTATCATGAACAAGAATACAAGATTCTAATATTACATTTACTTAACCTTCTATGCTGCACTTTCTTTTTAAAAATAAATTCAAATATTATATGCATTTAATTTTATATGTCACAAAGACTATTAATACCATTGACTTAATTTATATATATTGAATTATAATTTCTTTTATCATCATTGTACCAAAAACGATTAAACAACTTTTTTGATTTGGGTTACTTTTCCTAAAAATTTTAAATATTTTGCGCTTTTAGTTGTAGGATTGTATTTAATAATATAACATTTACATAATATTGTTATTTTATATTTACTATACAGATTATTTCCTACAAGTAATTCTATGATAAATAACACAAATAATTTAGAGAAATTGATGAAAGACCTAATCAATACAAGTCAAGAAAAAAAAAATAATTTGGTTGATCATCCTAAGGGTAATTTGATCATTAGCTTACGATTTTTAAAATAAAAATTATATAATAATAATAATGCATATTTAAATACAATGACTATAGTTATATAGTTAATTAATTCTCTTGAACATTAATGTATAAATCATATTTCTTTTTCACTTTCTCGTGAAAGATATCCATTTGTGTTAAAAGTTAGGGAGAAGGAATGTATACATGCACATTCCCAGCGGAAAGACAAAAGGCAATACAAAATACACTACCCAATTTTAGTTATCAAAATACAAATAACATACATAAATTATTATATTTATAATTATTATAATGTCTTATATAGTATGACAACACACACACTAAGTAGTTACTACAATTATCATTATAAAATTTTATAACTTGATGAGGATGAGGATGAGGATGAGGACTACTACAACCACTAATTCTGACCATCATTTTATTATCTAGCTTGTTCTCCCCGCTAGCCTCAACTACACTCTCATTTCTTAAAAGAAATTATAAAACAAAAGAGTGAGTTCAAATAACTCAGTAAATAATATCATAGATAAGAAAACGAATAATAAGTTAGCTATAACCTTCAACAATGATAAATTAAAGATTTAGAAAATGCTAGACAACATAAATTATCATCAAACAGCCGTATCGAAATGAGTAATCTATTAGAAGAGTCAAATAGATCATACTATTTACTATCTTCTCCATTTAAAAAAAAAATCATCATCCAAATTTTATCAAATGTAACACCAATGGTCGTGATCGTATTAATTAACATTTTTCACTTAGGACCAGGCTAAATAGAACTTTCACCACAACTTAAGTCTTAATGATTATAACATTGATATAAAATATGAACATACATAATAATAATAATAAACATTAAAGATCTGTAATTTAATTTGTCCAGAGTCCAATAATATTCAAATTGTCAACACAATATACAAAACATTGATTTAAGTTTAAGAATAATATATAAAGTTCGCAGTTCAAATATAACGATTAAAATTCAATAAGAAAGTTCACGTCAAGATATATTAGATTAAGTATTAACTATTAAGAAAATTTTAATTATTTTGAAAATTTTCATTGTTTAATGATAAAGCTGTAAAAACAAATAAAATTTTTTTACCATGAAATTAGGAGTATAAAAGAAAATAACTCTCTTACACGTACAAAATAAAGATGATATATTTTATGGGTATGAAAGAAAATGATATATCTTACGAGTATGAAAAAAATGGCATCCCTTACATTAGCACGTGACTAGATACTGCTTTCTATGTAGTTGATCGACTTGAACAATTTTTACACTTTTACTGATATTCACTAATAGTTAAGGTAGCCTTAGCACACACTCAGAGACACAGTTACACTTAGCATTTTTTAGATAATGGAATAAAGGATAAATAAGAAATTTATGAAACTTGTTATTCTAAGTTCCCTATTTATAGCCAAAACTTAACCAACATCTACCACACATCAATTAACCACACTTTTCATATTTCAATATTATAGTTAATGTATATCATTCATCAATATTCACATTTCAAGATTATATTTAATTTACACCATTCATCAATTATACACATTTTTCACATTTCAAAATTATTTTTAATCTACCACATATTAATTATCCACATTTTCACATTTTAATATTACATTTAATATGCAACATTAATTATCCATATTTTTCAAATTTCAATATTATATTTTTTTACTATTCACAAATATGATTATATTATTCATCTTATGCATTATTGACTTAATGTATTAATATTAGACTTGACAAAATTGGCCCAGGCCCGCAGGCCGGGCTGATCCGTCGGTCAAAAATTGGGCTATGGTATAAGACCCCAGCTTATTAATGAATAAAATTAAATTTTCTTTAAATATTATTGTGAATAATAAGGGGTTAATTTGATATAATACTTTGGTTATGAGTGAAATGTGTAAATTTTGCAAAACAAGCAAGTTGTTATAAAATATTCATTTTGTCGGGGAATATTCGTTTGGTCGTGAAATATTCTTGCTGTCGGGGAATATTCGTACGACGGCGCAGCCTTGTGTGGGCCCCATAACGGAAAACGATTGGATGAAGAAAACGACAAGTATAAGTTGTTTATAAATAACGGCGTAGTTGTTACCGTTAATACTGTTGGAATACCCGGTGGTTAAAATATAGTAGCACACGGTATTGCACCAATTATTGATTCTTACGTAAGAAGGCACTACTTAATAATTGTTACAGTAGTTATTGTTTAATATTTTATTTTATTGATTCAATAATTGCTGCGTTGATATTTTATATTATTGTTATTTCAATTATTGCTGTTGCACAGTATTTTTCTTTATCAGATCAATAATTCATATTATTTGAATAATATTATTAGATAACATTATTGGTAATGTCTAGAAAGTTTTATCTAAGGAGATGTTTGGTCATCTAATTGTGCGCCAGTAAGGAGAAATCCTTATTGGAAAGCCCCCTCTTTCTTGGGAACGGCCTGGTTGTCATAAATGTGATTCTGTAATATTATTTGTGAATAATTAATTATTTATTCATATGATAAGGAAATATTTATTTTATGTGGATATAAATGAGGGATATATTTTTGTGGTTAAAAATGAAGGAGTTAATGTTGAGGCTTTTATCAGTATTTTTGTCGGAATGGAGGTATTAAAAATCAGGATTTTTGAGATATTTTACGGGGGTTATAATTTTTAATCCGACCGTTGGATCGTGGTAATTTTTAGATATGTTATACATATATAAGTTGAGTATATGTCCACAAATTTTGAACCGTTAAAAATGAACGTATGATTTATTATGAATTTTACGAGATGACTGGTTCAGAAATTATTGAATTTTCGGAGTTAATCATTTTGATGAAAAATTCTAGAATTGGTGGGGCCCACTCTTGGTTGGTGAAGAAATGTCCTGAGATTTTTATTCAAATGTGGTGGGTGGGAATAGTAGCAGGTAAAGCCATCAGGTTGCAGGTTAAGTCTGATTCGGCGTGCTAACATTTTCCTATAAATAGAGGGCTAAGTTGGAATTAAAAATCACACCAGAAACAAGTTTTCTCTCTTTCTCTCTCTAGATTATTGAGTGTATTTTGTGAGTATTTAGATACTTTAGGAGTTTCTATTCATCAGAGCAAGTTGCTTTCAGTCTTATACCGGTATTTCGACTAGAAGTACTGATATTTTGAGGTAAGGGATATTATCTTCTTCTTAAATGATATTTTCTTCAATATCATTATGCCGAAATATTGATATGAACTTTTTATCAAATTTGAAACTTTTTGTGTCGGGGTTACTATTCACGTATACGTTACTATTCACGTATACGGCACTATTCACCGAAAAATAAAATTTTTTCTTTTTGTCCAAGATGTCTATTATGGTTACTATCTTTGATTGTATCCATATTTTGATCTTTATTTTTGAATTCTGCTTCACAATTGATTATTATGAAGTATTATTGATCTTGGATAAACTGTTATACGAATCCCTACTATTTGTCCTTCTGTCTCACTGGATTCGTTCTCTTTAAGATATTTTTCATCATCCTCAGTCTTAAATGATGATATTACTGAATATCTTTGGCCTGTAGTGCAAAGATGTATGATTACTTGATGAATATCTTTGGCCTGTAGTGCAAAGATGAACAGGTGTTGAGATGAACATGACTGACAGGTGATACAAATGAATATCTTTGGCCTGTAGTGCAAAGATGAACATTTGGATAAAGATGATTATTAATTGATGTTACAGGGATAAAATATTGATGATGGACTTTTAAATATTAGAAGATAGTAGAATTCATTCTCTACTTGACTCTTCTAATGGTTTGTTGTTTCCGCTGCAGTTATTGATCTAAAACTTGTTGTCGATTATATTCTATCAGATTTTTCCCTGTTGAATACTAATGATAATTTGTTGTATATTATCTTAGTCATAATATTCTTTACTGAGCTAGTTGAGCTCACCATTTTCCTTTTTGTTCCATTTTTCTTCTTAGGAGGTGAGAACATAGCAGGATCTAGTCGGGATATGGAGTGATGGTTCTAGAAAGATATTTTAGCAGTCCTCACTATTTCTATAAAATAGTGTTTGAATAATTGTATTGAGGACTTATTTGAGTGTGGATATTGTCTAGAAGATAATATTTGTATTTAAACTCACAGTATGTATTGTCGTATTTTACACGACAATTGTATTATTGAAGTTGTAGTTTGCTTTCTGTACCATGTATTTGGCGACTCAGAATGGGTGTTGTATACCTATTTTGGGGGCATCACAGTTGGTATCAGAGCTTAGGGATATGATCCCTGGCTGAGATGTGAGACAAGAACTAGGAGGGGAGAGACGGGGAATTCCTTCGCTAGTATGACCTGACTAAGTTTATTTGGAGTTTATTTGGTCGGTCAGAGTATAGGGATAATATATGACATGACTATTAACCCTTGTTTTATGGCAGTATTTAAGAATGACAGCTGAGAACGTTAATAATGGAGTAAATCAGACCGTGGAGACACATTTGATCACCACCCAGGGGAACGTGCAACAGGAAGGCAATATTCCTCCTGTAAACAACGTTACCGAGCAAACGATGAATGATGGAATGTTTAGGAGCTTTTTGCAGTTCATTCAAAATCAGACGAGGGAGACTCGTGTGCAGAATACAGGTGAAAATGATAACAACGCGCGATTTGTCACAGCCAAGCAGTTCAAAGAATTGGGACCTCCAGAATTTAAGGAAAAGCCGGATCCGATCATGGCGAAAACGTGGGTCAAGCAAATTACCAAGATATTCGATGTCTTGGGATGCACGGAGGAACAGAAGGTTCCATTCGCCACCTTTATGTTCCGCGGTTAGGCAGACTACTGGTGGGAGTTTGTGAAGCGTACCCAGCCTGACGCACTCAACATGTCCTGGGAAACATTTCAAAAACTGTTCAAAACAACATGACGGTGTCCCAGTACGAGGCGAAGTTTGCAGAGTTATCCAGGTTTGCACTTCATTTGGTCAAAAATCAGGAACGAATGACAAGGATGTTTCTGAGAGGTCTAAAACCCGAGATTCGACAATATCTTATCTCTCATAAATTTTTTTATATTCAGATGTTGTAAACAGAGCTCAATTATTAGAGCGAGATAATGAGTATGTGCAACCGAGGGACCACAACCAGGGTCATACCGGTGGCGGCAGTCATCGAAGCAATGAAAACCAGCAGGGAGAAAAACATTCGGACAAAAGTGGTAACCACTCTGGTGGTAATCGTGGTCGTGATAATAAAATGAGCGAGTCGGGAGGAGATTTCAAGAAGAGAAGGTACAACAATGATAACGTGAAGACGTCAGCACAAACATCAACTGTTTCTAGGGGAGGAGAACGACCACCGGTCGTATGTTACAAATGTGGGAAAAAGGGACATATCAGCCCAAACTGCCCACAACAATCCAAGGTATGTTATAACTGTGGAAAGGAGGGTCATATAGCACGAGAGTGTTCTGTAGCAAGACCAAGTTCAGCGGGGATGGTGACTCCAAAAGCTGTCCCGGATAAGTCAAAATCAGCAGTTCCTGGAAGAGCGTTTGTCGTGACTGGCCAAAACGTGAGGAACCCGAACGAGGTGATCACGGGTAAGCTAATCATAAACTCTTGCGAAGTTTATACCTTATTAGATACCGGTTTTACCCATTCTTTTATCTCTCCTGCTTGTGCTCAACGTTTAAACTTGACTCCAGAGAAATTGGACTTTGACTTATCTGTTGAAACTCCGTTGGGTGAAACCTTTGTTACATCTACAGTTTATAAATCTTGCATGATCCAAGTTGGCACTATCACATTACCTGTTGATCTTATCTCTTTAAAGATACTTATTTTTGATGTGATTTTAGGAATTGATTGGTTAACCACTCATCATGCTAAAATTGATTATTTTCGTAAGGTTGTTAGTTTTCATATTCCTAACCAACCTGTCATACGAATTCAAACTACTAAACCACTAAAATCAATCATTGTCATATTAAGCCACAAAGCTATTCGTTTATTGAAAAACGGATGTCAAGCTTTTTTCTCCCATGTTATGGATTTGAACAAAGACAAGTCATATTTGAATAATATTTCTATTGTTAGAGAATTTTCGATGTATTTCCTGAAGAACTTCCTGGTCTACCCCCAGAACGTGAAGTTGAATTCTTTATTGACCTTGAACCCGGTACAAAGCCCATTTCTAAAACCCCATATCGAATGGCTCCTATTGAACTTCAGGAGTTAAAAGTCCAATTACAGGAGTTATTAGACATCGGTTTTATTCGTCCTAGTACATCTCTTTGGGGTGCTCCTGTTTTATTCGTAAAGATGAAAGACGGGAGTATGCGACTTTGCATCGACTATAGGAAATTGAACCATGTGTAAGACCCCAACTTATTAATGAATAAAATCAAATTTTCTCTAAATATTATTGTGAATAATAAGGGGCTAATTTGATATAATACTTTAGTTATGGGTGAAATGTGCAAATTTTGTAAAATAAGCAAGTGGTTATAAAATATTCATTGTTGTCGGGGAATATTCGTTTGGTCATGGAATATTCTTCCTGTCGGGGAATATTCGTACGACGGCGCAGTCTTTTGTGGGCCCCATAACGGAAAGCGATTGGATGAAGAAAACGACAAGTATAAGTTATTTATAAATAACGGCGTAGTTGTTACCGTTAATACTGTTGGAATACCCGGTGGTTAAAATACAGTAGCACACGGTATTGCACCAATTATTGATTATTACGTAAGAAGGCACTACTCAATAATTGTTACAGTAGTTATTGTTCAATATTTTATTTTATTGATTCAATAATTGTTGCATTGATATTTTATATTATTGTTGTTTCAATAATTGTTGCTGCACAGTATTTTCCATTATCAGATCAATAATTCATATTATTTGAATAATATTATTATATAACATTATTGGCAATGTCTAGAAAGTTCTGTCTAAGGAGAGGTTTGGTCATCTAATTGCGCGCCAGTAAGGAGAAATCCTTATTGGAAAGCCCCCTCTTTCCTGGGAATGGCCTGGTTGTCATAAATGTGATTCTGTAATATTATTTGTGAATAATTAATTATTGATTCATATGATAAGGAAATATTTATTTTATGTGGATATAAATGAGGGATATATTTTTGTGGTTAAAAATGAAGGAGTTAATGTTGAGGTGTTTTATCAGTATTTTTATCGGAATGGAGGTATTAAAAATCAAATCAGGGTTTTTAATCCGACCGTTGGATCGTGGTAATTTTTGGATATGTTATACATATATAAGATGAGTATATGTCCACAAATTTTGAACCGTTAAAAATGAACGTATGATTTATTATGAATTTTACGAGATGACTGGTTCAGAAATTGTTGAATTTTCGGAGTTTATCATTTTGATGGAAAATTCTAGAATTGGTGGGCCCCACTTGTGGTTGGTGAAGAAATGTGCTGAATTATATTTCAAATGTGGTGGGTGGGAATAGTAGCAGGTAAAGCCATCAGGTTGCAGGTCAAACCTACTAAAATTTTCCTATAAATAGAGGGCTAAGTTAGAATTGAAAATCACACCAGAAACAAGTTTTCTCTCTTTCTCTCTCTAGATTATTGAGTGTATTTTGTGAGTATTTAGATACTTTGAGAGTTTCTATTCATCAGAGCAAGTTTCTTTCAGCCTTATACCGGTATTCCGACCAGAAGTACTGATATCTTGAGGTAAGGGATATTATTTTCTTCTTAAATGATATTATTTTCTTCAATATCATTATGCTGAAATATTGATATGAGTTTTTATCAAATTTGAAACTTTTTGTGTCGGAATTACTATTCATGTATACGGCACTATTCACGTATACGGCACTATTCACGAATACGGCACTATTCACCGAAAAATAAAATTTTTCCTTTTTGTCCAAGATGTCTATTATGGTTACTATCTTTGATTGTATCTATGTTTTGATCTTTATTTTTGAATTCTGCTTCACAATTGATTATTATGAAGTATTATTGATCTTGGATAAACTGTTACACGAATCCCTACTATTTGTCCTTCTGTCTCATTGGATTCGTTCTCTTTAAGATATTTTTCATCATCCTCAGTCCTAAATGATGATATTAATGAATATCTTTGGCCTGTAGTGCAAAGATGTATGATTACTTGATGAATATCTTTGGCCTGTAGTGCAAAGATGAACAGGTGTTGAGATGAACATGAATGACAGGTGATACAAATGAATATCTTTGGCCTGTAGTGCAAAGATGAATATTTGGATAAAGATGATTATTAATTGATGTTACAGGGATAAAATATTGATGATGGACTTTTAAATCTTAGAAGATAGTAGAATTCTTTCTCTACTTGACTCTTCTAATGGTTTGCTGTTTCCGCTGCAGTTGTTGATCTAAAACTTGTTGTCGATTATATTCTATCAGATTTTTCCCTGTTGAAGACTAACGATAATTTGTTTGTATATTATCTTAGTCATAATATTCTTTACTGGGCTAGTTGAGCTCACCCTTTTCCTTTTTGTTCTATTTTTCTACTCAGGAGGTGAGAACATAGCAGGATCTAGTCGGGGTATGGAGTGATGGTTCTAAAAAGATGTTTTAGCAGTCCTCACTATTTCTGTAAAATAGTGTTTGAATAATTGTAATGAGAATTTATTTGAGTGTGGATATTGTCTAGAAGACAATATTTGTATTTAAACTCACAGTATGTGTTGTCGTATTTTACACGACAATTGTATTATTGAAGTTGTAGTTTGCTTTCTGTACCATTTATTTGGCGACTCAGAATGGGTGTTGTATACCTATTTTGGGGACGTCACACCATGTCACCATCAAGAATAGGTATCTGCTACCTCGCATTGATGACCTATTTGACCAGTTGCAAGGAGCACAATTCTTTTCAAAGATCGATCTTCGTTCTGGATATCATCAGCTGAAGATTAAAACTGAGGATATTCCAAAAACTGCCTTCAGAACTCGGTACGGGCATTATGAATTCTTAGTCATGTCTTTTGGATTGACTAATGCTCCTGCTGCTTTCATGGATATGATGAATCGTGTATTCAATGAATATTTAGATCAGTTCGTTGTTATCTTTATTGATGACATCCTCATCTATTCCAAAAGCTGTGAATATCATGAGCGCCATTTGAAGCTGGTACTGCAAAGGCTTCGTGAAAACAAGCTATATGCCAAACTGAAGAAATGCGAGTTCTGGCTTGAGGAAGTAGCATTCCTTGGGCACGTGGTGTCAAAACATGGAGTATCTGTCGACCCGACGAAGATTGAAGCCATACAAAGTTGGGAGCAACCGAAGTTGGTAACCGAAGTACGTAGCTTTCTGGGCTTAGCTGGTTATTATCGGAGATTTGTGGAAGGATTTTCTCGAATCGCTACTCCGTTAACTCAACTGACTCGGAAAGATACAAAATTCGTATGGAGTGAGGAATGCGAGAAGAGTTTCCAAGAACTCAAGAGGAGACTCATTTCGACACCTGTTCTGACAATACCATCTGGTTCGGATGGATTTGTTATCTACAGCGATGCTTCAGGCAAAGGGTTAGGATGTGTTCTCATTCAACATGGAACAGTCATAGCCTATGCCTCGTGACAACTCAAAGAATATGAGAGGAATTATCCTACTCATGATTTGGAGTTGGCAGCAGTCGTTTTCGCGTTGAAGATCTGGAGACACTACCTGTATGGGGAGAAAGTGGAGATCTATACAGATCATAAAAGCCTCAAATATTTCTTCACCCAAAAGGAACTCAACATGCGGCAGCGACGTTGGCTCGAGCTGTTGAAAGATTATGATCATACCATCCAATATCATCCTGGAAAAACAAACGTAGTAGCTGACGCATTGAGTAGAAGATCATATGCGGGTACGAGTGCAATGTTGTTAACACAAAGGCCTATTTTGTATGATTTACAAAGGATGGAGATAGAGATGAAGGCTCCAAGTACCCACATGATGATATCAAATATACGAGCTGCTCAAGTTACGGACATAGAGCTGATGCGTATGAAGAAGAAAGTGCAAGAAGGTACTATTCCAGAAGCAAGAATCGATGAAGAAGGAATACTTCGAGTCAACTTTTGTGTTCCTAACGATTTTGACTTGAAGTATAGAATAATGATGGAGGCACACAACACACCGTTTGCAATCCATCCTGGGAGTACCAAAATGTATCACGATCTTCGACATACATTTTGGTGGAGCAATATGAAAAGAGAGATCGCGGAGTTTATCTCGAGGTGTTTAACTTGTCAACGTGTAAAGGCGGAGCATCAAGTGCCAAAGGGTCCATTGCAACCACTTGAGATCCCGAAATGGAAGTGGGAACACATTACCATGGATTTTGTTACAGGTCTTCCCAAGGTTTCTCAAGGCATAGATGCGATTTGGGTTATTGTTGATAGATTAACCAAGTCTGCTCATTTCTTACCGATACGTGAGACTTATTACCTTGAACGTCTTGCTAGTATGTATGTGAACGAGATTGTGAGATTGCATGGCATGCCAGTATCCATAGTTTCAGAACGTGACCCAAGATTCACTTCATGATTTTGGGTTAGCTTGCAGAAAGCTATGGGCACGGATTTACGATTCAGTTCGGCATACCATCCTCAAACGGACGGACAATCAGAGAGGACTATTCAAACTCTTGAAGATCTATTAAGACTCTGTGTCCTAGATCTCAAAGGGAGTTGGGATAAGTACCTACCATTGGTGGAATTCTCCTACAACAACAGTTATCAGGCGAGCATAGGTATGGCTCCATTCGAGGCGTTATATAGAAGAAAATGTCGTTCTCCAGTATGCTGGGACGAGGTGGGTGAAGCAACATTGTTGGGACCAGAGTTGGTACGCATGACTACAGAGAAGATCCAAACGATTCGACAACGTATACAAACGGCACAGGATCGACAAAAGAGTTATGCGGATCTTCATCGGAAGGACGTGGAATTTAATATTGGGGATCATATATTGTTACGTGTTTCACCATGGAAGGGAGTTACAAGATTTAGGAAGAGAGGAAAGCTCAATCCAGGATTTGTTGGTCCATTTGAGATTCTTGAGCGAATAGGAAATATGGTATATAGACTCGCATTACCTCCAAGCATGTCTCGTGTTCATAATGTTTTTCACATATCTATGCTTCGTAAATATGTTAAAGACCCGAACCACATTATTGAGTTAGAACCAGACGAGATAGCTGAAGATTTAACGTACGAGGAGGTACCTGTTAAGATCTTGGATAGGAAAGAGCATGTCCTACGCACAAAGGTTATACCACAAGTTAAAGTTTTGTGGAGAAACCATGCTATTGAAGAACTGACCTGGGAGTTGGAATCAGAAATGAAAGCGAGGTATCCTCACCTTTTCGAAATATCAGGTACGTACGTCAATTTCGAGGACGAAATTTCATAAGGAGGGGAGGTTGTAAGACCCCAGCTTATTAATGAATAAAATCAAATTTTCTATAAATATTATTGTGAATAATAAGGGGTTAATTTGATCGTTTAATGATAAGACTGTAAAAACAAATAAAATTTTTTACCATGAAATTAGGAGTATAAAAGAAAATAACTCTCTTACACGTACAAAATAAAGATGATATATTTTATGGGTATGAAAGAAAATGATATATCTTACGAGTACGAAAAAAATGATATCCCTTACATTAGCACGTGACTAGATACTGCTTTCAATGTAGTTGATCGACTTGAACAATTTTACACTTTTACTGATATTCACTAATAGTTAAGGTAGCCTTAGCACACACTCAGAGACACAGTTACACTTAGCATTTTTTAGATAATGGAATAAAGGATAAATAAGAAATTTATGAAACTTGTTATTCTAAGTTCCCTATTTATAGCCAAAACTTAACCAACATCTACCACACATCAATTAACCACACTTTTCATATTTCAATATTATAGTTAATGTATATCATTCATCAATATTCACATTTCAAGATTATATTTAATCTACACCATTCATCAATTATACACATTTTTCACATTTTAAAAATATTTTTAATCTACCACATATTAATTATCCACATTTTCACATTTTAATATTACATTTAATATGCAACATTAATTATCCATATTTTTCAAATTTTAATATTATATTTTTTTACTATTCACAAATATGATTATATTATTCATCTTATGCATTATTGACTTAATGTATTAATATTAGACTTGACAAAATTGGCCCAGGCCCGCAGGCCGGGCTGACCCGTCGGTCAAAAATTGGGCTATGGTGTAAGACCCCAACTTATTAATGAATAAAATTAAATTTTCTCTAAATATTATTATGAATAATAAGGGGTTAATTTGATATAATACTTTGGTTATGGGTGAAATGTGCAAATTTTGCAAAACAAGCAAGTGGTTATAAAATATTCATTTTGTCGGGGAATATTCGTTTGGTCGTGAAATAAATATTCTTGCTGTCGGGGAATATTCGTACGACGGCGCAGCCTTGTGTGGGCCCCATAACGGAAAGCGATTGGATGAAGAAAATGACAAGTATAAGTTGTTTATAAATAACGGCGTAGTTGTTACTGTTAATACTGTTGGAATACCCGGTGGTTAAAATACAGTAGCACACGGTATTACACCAATTATTGATTCTTACGTAAGAAGACACTACTCAATAATTGTTACAGTTGTTATTGTTTAATATTTTATTTTATTGATTCAATAATTGTTGCGTTGATATTTTATATTATTGTTGTTTCAATAATTGCTGCCGCACAGTATTTTTCTTTATCAGATCAATAATTCATATTATTTAAATAATATTATTAGATAACATTATTGGCAATGTCTAGAAAGTTTTGTCTAGGGAGATGTTTGGTCATCTAATTGCGCGCCAGTAAGGAGAAATCCTTGTTGGAAAGCCCCCTCTTTCTTGGGAACGGCCTGGTTGTCATAAATGTGATTCTGTAATATTATTTGTGAATAATTAATTATTGATTCATATGATAAAGAAATATTTATTTTATGTGGATATAAATGAGGGATATATTTTTGTGGTTAAAAATGAAGGAGTTAATGTTGAGGTTTTTATCAGTATTTTCGTCGGAATGGAGGTATTAAAAATCAGGGTTTTTGAGATATTTTGCGGGGGTTATAAATCAATATTTTCCTCATCATATAAATCAATAATTAATTATTCACAAATAATATTACAGAATCACAATAATGACAACCAGGCAGTTCCCAGGAAAGAGGGGGCTTTCCAATAAGGATTTCTCCTTACTGGCGCGCAATTGGCTGACCAAATCTCTCCTTAGACAGAACTTTCTAGACATTACCAATAATGTTATCTAATAATATTATTCAGATAATATGAATTATTGCTCCGATAATGGAAAATACTGTGTAGTGACAATTATTGAAACAATAGTAATATAAAATATCAACGTAGCAATTATTGAATCAATAAAATAAAATATTGAACAGTAATTACGGTAACAATTATTGAGTAGTGCCTTCTTACGTAAGAATCAATAATTGGTGCAATACCGTGTGCTACTGTGCAACACTGCGTATTACTGTATTTTAACCACCGAGTATTCCAACAGTATTAACGGTAACAACTACGTCGTTATTTGTAACCAACTTATTCTTGTCGTTTTCTTCATTCAATCGCTTTCCGCTATGGGGCCCACACAAGGCTGCGCCGTCGTACGAATATTCCCCGACAGCAAGAATATTCCACGACCAAACGAATATTCCCCGATAACAATGAGTATTTTATAACCACTTGCTTATTTAAAAAATTTTCATATATCACCCTTAACTTTAAACTTTTATCAATTTAACCATTTACTGAATAGTAATTTTAAAAAAAAATTGAATACTTTTATTTCATAAAATTCGGGGTCTTACATTGAGTGTCATAGAAAACAAGAAAATAGATAGTTGAAATGATCATTTATTCAAATAATTGACCACACCAGTTCTTTTTATTTTTTACTAGGGGATTTGGACACTGGTTGAGAAGGGCTAATGATAATCGATTTACATTAGCAAGCATATTGTAAGACCCCAATTTTTTTTAATAAAGATGAATTTTCTATAAATATCATTTTTAAATATTATGGAATGAATTTGATATAATGTTATAGTTGTGGGTAATATTTAAATATTTTGTAAAGTACGCAAGTTGTTGTATAATATTCGATTGGTCGGGGAATATTCGTACGACGACACAATCATTGGTGGACCCCACAACGAAATTATTGTCGGATTGAGAAAACGACAAAACTATTTTATGAAAATAACAGCGGAAGTTTTACCGTTAATACTGTTGAACTATTCGGTAGTAAAAGTACAGTAATACGCGTGGTTGCATAGTAGCACACGGTATTGATTATTGATGTTTATGTGATAAGTCACTCAGTTTTGTTTTATTAGTATTATTAATGTAATAAAACAAAAAAGTTTTTTATATAAAATAGAATACTTTTATAAAGTTATTTATTTTATTAGATTTTAAATAGAATATATTATATTTTATTATGCATAGTATTTTGATGTGATAAAAATATGTAACTGAAAGTGCACAGTGTCAAATTGAAGAACTGACAAACACAAGTCGAACCCACAGAGACTCGATTAATTCTTTAATATATCCTTAATTAATATTTTAGGCGAATTAGAAATAAATATGGTGGAAAAAATTTATTAACTAAATTATTCAAACTACTAATTAATAACGGAAACTATTAATAAGAAAAGATACCTATGAATCAGAATCCACCAAATATTAACATAATAAATATTTTCTTATTTCCTAAATAAATTCCCAAATTATTCTCTCTTCCCTTTAAAAATAATGATTCATATAATTTATATGGGCAATCATAAGTTATGAAAAATTCACAGATTAACTATAACTTATCAAAACCTCGCAATCAATATAAAAATCATATGCAATTTATGCAGAGAAAAATATGAAGGCGAAAATAATTAGGCATTAATTTTGGAACGGAAAGAAAATATTATTATGAAATATTTTGTTTCATCATAATCCTAGGTATTAGAAATTTAGCTAGCCATGAAATTAAAAACAAAAACAAATAATATTAGTACTACAATTCGCATGAAATAAGAATAATAATTAAAAAGATAATTTCTATTATATAAATAAAATAAAGTTACAAATACTCTCTGACAGTAGTTTCACACGTGACTGGAATAAAAGCAAAATAAACTCTAAATATGTTGCTCCCTTCTACACTAGTGAAGAACTAAGAAAAAGAAAATAATAAGTGGTGCCTTTCTCTCTACAACAAGAGGCCTATTTATAGGGAAAATAACTTAGAACCCTAATTTAGGTTCATTGAACTTGGACAGTTTTGTTCCCAATCAACTTCTCAAAAAGATCTTCTAGATATACTTTCCATTCTCTTGTTGGATTTGACTTGCACACCAAGATTATTCAACCTCTTTCCTACTCCTTGTAGGATTCTTCTTGGATATTCCTTATATGAATAAAAATATTAAATATCCCTTGATCACCAAGATTTTGATTTTATTGCAACAAATATTAAATCCTACAAAATAAGATAAAATATATTAATTTTATAAACTAATATAATTAAAAGGATAAAATTAGGGATAATAAAATGTATCAATTACGTGTTTATCAAATACCCCCATACCTAACTTTTGCTCGTCCTCGAGTAAAATAAATAAAAATAAAATAAAAATAAAACAAAAATTACACTACCCCATTTTCGTAGGAAACACGATTGCACTTAGCATGTGCAATAAGCATTTAAACCCTAAGGTTACCCTAAGTGGACGAGTTGTGTCTCGTGAGGGTTTGCAGTGAATATACCCATAAAATTGAAAAATAATTTTGGATTCAACAAATTATGAAATTGAAAGAAAGCTTCTAAATATATATGGGCATTATACATAAGCAAGATTAAATTCAAAATCACACTTTTACCTTATCATAAATACTCAATCTTCATTTTAGACACCATCCTTCATTAAATCAATTCCATGTGATGCATGCATGTGTATATGATGTAACTCTTAGTATGGATTTTTACCATGAAAATCAAGCAAGCCCATTTTTTTTCTTTTTTTATTCTTGACTTGTGCAATGTCTTATTTTCTTAGGCTTTTCAGAGTTACCCATGTAGAGCGAGCGTTGGACCAATGACTTCCAAACCAGATGGCTTTAGGGCACTAGGTGTAGAGACACCCCTAAGGGCTTACTTACTCGAGTAACAAAGGCCACAAAACAAGACAAGACTGGTTAAGCTGCTTTTATCCATTATAATTTTCAGCGTGAATATAGATGCTTACTGAGGCTTGGATACCCAGTTATTTCGTTTAATGGACATTGAAGCAGTTATTTATTTCTTTTTTCTGACTTTTTTTCGTTCATTTCTTTTTCTTATTCTTATTTTTTTTTTGAAATTACTCGAATCATGGTTTATACCCCACAACTAAGAATTAGTGCAAACGTGAAGTGCAACAATGCTTGTAAAATTAATTTTAATCCATATGGTGTTTCGAACTAAGATTTCGTATCTTATCAAAAATTTAAGAGTTCTAAATCTTTCAATCTTACTCATGAGTTTTGCTCCACAAACACTTATTAGAATTAATTCAATCTATAAAAAGTCAAACAAAAAGTTTTACTTTTTAATTTTCAAATTTTTTTATTTATTATTTGTTTCTATTTTTGTGGTTTTTTCTATTTTTTCCTAAAAAATAATAATAAAAAAAATCTAATACAATAATACAAACAAACTCCCCACCATACTTAAATCATGCATTGTCCTCAATGTATGCAAATGAAGAAAAGAGAACAAAGATGTGAAAAAATTGTACCTTGTATGTGGGGTTTTTATTCTGCAAGAAAATGTGGTGAGAAAGAAAACAAATGTACATATCGACAAATTTTATGCATCCTAAAAACTATGCGACTGTAAATGATCAGTGATACAAACAGACAACCTAAAGTGGATTTCGTATGATTTTCAGGAGGTCTGGGTAATTGGAAATAGTTAGAATTTACAACAGAAGAACAATTGTGAGCATACCCGACTGATTCTTTTAAAATTGAGTCAGGGAATGATAACGAAAAATGATGGTTCCTTTTGAAAAATTCTAACTTCATAAACTCTATCCAAACTTGCCATCCATATTTGTTACCAAGGGGCACTAAAACATTTTCATCATTTTGAATAACTGTTATACCAAGATGTTTAGACACCACTGGATTAACACATGCATTATCTGAAATGGGAGATATGATCTCATTATCTAAACATGAAAGATTATCATTATTCACAACCTTTGGTTCATTTGTTAAATCACATTTAGTGTTTCTGGAAGGCGTTTCGGATGGACCCAAGGTAGACTTAAAATGATCATAAGAGGATTGAAGGTCAATTTGATTCCCGTGAAAATACTCAAAATGTGTCAAACTGATTCAACTATAGGTTCCAATCTTGAGTAAGATTTTTGGGCTGTGGAGTCCAACATCTCATTGACCTCATTCAAGTATTCAGTTTCATCCCAATTTTGACCAAAATGATTTAGCAAAAGTTAATAATTTTATCTTCCCCCGTAAGTTCATTTCCCGACATTTGTTGAATCATATTCACTTCAACGGACTGGTCAAACAAATCACTAGGTTGCTCTCACACATTAAACACATTTAAATCAATTGTCATGTTCCCAAATATCAATTTCATTAGTCCATTTCTACAATTAATTAACGCATTAGAAGTTGCTAGAAATGGTCTACCTAAAATGACAGGAATTTGACCCTTGGAATTGGCAACAGGCTGGGTTTTAAGGACAATAAAGTCAACAGGAAAGACAAAATCACCAACCTTAATGAGTACATCTTCAACTATTCCTTTTGGCACTTTAACAGAACGATCAGCTAGTTAGAGTGTGACACTTGTCTTTTTCAACTCCCCTAAGCCTAAGGTTTGGTACAAAGAAAATGGTAACAGGTTCACACTAGCTCCTAAATCAAGCAAAGCTTTTTCAATTAACGTGTCACCTATGATGTATGAAATTGTAGGATAACCGGGGTCCTTATACTTCACAAGGACTTAACATGACAAGATAGAACTAACATGGGCTGTTAGAAAAGCTTTCTTAGGAACATGAGTGGTTCTTTTATGTGTGCACAAATCTTTTAGACATTTAGCATATGAGGGAACTTGTTGAATGGCATCTAGAAGAGGAATGTTAATTTTCACTTGTTTGAACACTTCTAGAATTTTGTCCAACTGGGCTGACTTCTTGTTTGAAATAAGTCTTTGAGGGAATGAGGTTTTTGGTTTGAAGACTTTTTCAATTGACTCATAAGGTGTGGTTTGATCATGTTTTGAAACATGCTTAGTGGATGGTTCTACTGACTCAGAGTTTGTGGACTTTTCAGGTTGGGCTAACTTTGAAGATGGATTGTTTGATTCAACATTTAAAATTTTCTCTTCTTTATTATCAATGACAACATGATTATTAAAATAATTTCCAGACCTTAAAGAAATTATAGAATTCACATGATTGACTTGGTTGTTTTCAAATGAATTAGCATGATAAGATTTTTTATTAGGGACTGGAAATTTTGGATTGGTCTCGGGTTGATTAGGAAGTTTACCCTTCTCTCTTTCACTAACTGTAGTGGCCAATTGACTCATTTGCATCTCTAGGCGAGAAAAGGCTTGGTTAGTGTTTTGCATTAAATTATTATGAGATTTCATTAAAGTTTCTATGCTCTTCTCTAAAGTGTTAAGTCTCTTCTCACTTTCATTAGAAAAACCTGGTGGATATTGGGTTGTTGAACTTGAATATTGGTATGAACCAGGATTTGGCTTTTGGTAAGGTTGAAAAGATTGATTTAGAGACTGATTGACCTGATTTGAAGAATTTTTTTGAGTAGGGTCCTTGGTTCCATGCAAAATTAGAATGATTTCTCCAACCTAAATGGGTCATTCGCAGGTCTTTAAAACATTGCATTGACTTGTTCATATTCTTCAGGTTGAGTCATGACTATAGAACATTCCCCAATCACATGGCTTGGTGAATTACTTAGACACAAAGGTGTTGGTGTTGAGACTTGATTCACTTGTGGTTGTCCCCTAGTTTCTAAAGCTTCAAGTCTTTTAAGTACACCAGCCAACTTAGCTTCTGTAGCAATTGAATTGTCAATTATATGAACACCCCTAGATGAAATAGGTTTATCGGTCTCTCGGGTAGTTTCCCATTGCATGGTTTTTTCTGCTAAATCTTCTAAAAACTCCCAAGCTTTTTCCTCATCGTTATTCAAAAAATCTCCTTGACACATTGACTCTAACATTGTTTTAGTGGGATAGTCTAAACCTTCGTAAGCAATTTGACATAATCTCCATTTCTCAATTCCATGGTGTGGGCACTGGGATAACAAATTTTTAAATCTATCAAAATATTTCCAAAAGGACTCTTTTTCAAGTTGGCAAAATTGATGAATTGCAGTCCTAATTTTAGCAGTTTTATGATTTGAAAAATATTTTTTTTTAAATGTAACAACAAATCCCTCGCAGGTTAATATGGAATTATTTGGTAGGCTATATAACCACTTTTTAGCATTATCTTTTAAAGTAAATGTTATAAATCTTAGCCTAATTGAGTCATCAAATAATTGTTGAATTTTCATTAGGGCGCAAACTTCCTCAAATTCCTGAATAAATAAATATGCATCTTCTATCCCTGTGAACCTAGGTAACATATTTATAAAATGTGGCTTAAGTTCAAAATTGTTACCAGTTACCGGTGGTAGACTGATACATGAAGGTTGGGCAGAGAGGGAAGGATAACATCGATCCCTTAAAGAAACAGTTTGTGCGCCCTCCATTTTTCTTAAAGTGAGATCTTTTAAAGTGAAATCCGAAAAATCAAGTGTTCTCACTAATCGGGATGTTTCATCCCTAATCCACACTTTTTGCATACACTACTTAACAAATAAGTAGATAAGCACAAAAAAAACAACAACAAAAAATAAAAAATAAAAAAATAAAAAAAAATTTACTTCTAAGGTCAACCTAAATAAAATCTAGACAGCTCCTAACTGTTCCAAGTTACACCGCAAGGTCCACCAAATTCGAAATTAATCACACCACTAGCCAGGTAAGTGTAAGAAAGGCGGGAGTCTCTCCGTAGAAACAGTGACTAATTGATTAACCACACAATCTTTAGGCGTATACCTTTTGAACCACTTGCCTAGACACCAGTAGTTTGATTAATTTAAAATTCAGACTCCTTTTGGAGTTTCTTGTCCTAATTGAGCTCGAGAGTCCTAGGGGCTAATGTCTACTTGATTTTATTAGGTCATGGTTGTGACAACCCCAAAATAGGTCCATTCCATCCAACCTATTCTGAGTCGCCAAATACATGGTACAGAAAATAACTACAACTTTATTACCAAATGTGACTCATGTTCCAACCGTGGACATCACCTCAGAATGACACCTTACATAAAGGTATAGTCAAAAATTGTCTAAGAAATTAGAATCTTTGGGAAGTGCTCAAGGAAACCTTCGTACATGGGAGGCCATGCGTCTAGGTTATGATAGATATCATATGGCCACAGAATTATCCTTGGTTGACCCAATAGACCCCAAAGAAAAATGAGAAGATTACTATCATATTCTTCCCAATGGTGAGTCTTCTCTTGACATATCATTATCTCTACTGTCTCTAATTGAGAATTATACTTCAAACAAACACCAAGATTATATAGGTAGTGCTCGTATATATACTCAGCAAGTGGATAAGCACATCCCTGTCTTATGATGACACGAGGTTGTATGTCGTTAGACATCTTGTATGATAGTGGCAAACCACCCTTCCAACGTTGGGTACACCTTACCCTATTGGATTCACCAAATAAAACTACTAAATAAACTTTTTTATACTGCTTCGGGAGAACATCCACATCTAGAGACCACCGTTCTATTTTTCCGTTACCCTCGCTCGACCCAGCTACACTCTTATTACCTGAAAGGAATTGTGAAGCAAAAGAGTGAGCGCAACTAGCTCAGTAAAGAAATATCATGACTAAAGATAATTAAATTATCAATAGCCTTCATCAATAATAAATCAGAGATTTAGAACATATGGTAAATGATAAAAAAATTCAACCATAGTTGCAGCGGAACGTGCAATCCATTAGAAGAGTCAAATAGACCATAAAATCTATTATCTTCTCCATGTTATAAATCCATCAACAATATTTTATCCCTGTAACATCAATCAACAGTTCTGGTCCACAATCATATAAATAACTCATAATCATAATTGTGATTCTAAATTCCTCTTCGCATCCAGGACGAAGATAATTTTCATCACATGTCTTTACCTGAAACATCAAAGATCATGGTTATACCAAATCACAGTTCATGTTCATAATCATACTAACAAATTTATCTTTGCACTACGGGCCAAAGATATTCATCCACAGACCATCTTTGCACAACAGGCCAAAGATATTCATCAATAGGTCATCTTTGCACTACGGGCCAAAGATATTCATCAACAGACCATCTTTGCACTACAAGCCAAAGATATTTATCAACAGGTCATCTTTGCACTACGGGCCAAAGATATTAATATCTTAAAGAAATATATAATCATTTCAGAATTTATATAAACAATAATTATAACCATGTTGATTAATTCACCTTTCCACTTAAGCTAAAGATATTCAGTTATAAATTCAATGGTCATGATCATAACAGTCGACAATTCAACTTTGCACTACTGGCCAAAGAGAATCCATAATCATGATCATACCAATAATTTATCCATCTTTACATTCAAGCGAAAGAGAATTTCAACATCAAGGTTATAAAAATATTATATATGATAATAAAAACAATATGATCAAAACATAGATTTAATTTCAAGAGTAATATTCATAAATCAACTATAATTTGGTTAGAAAAAGAAACCAATTTTATCGTGAATAGTAACTCGTGAATAGTAACTTATGAATAGTAACTCGTGAATAGTAACTCATGAATAGTAACTCATAAATAGTAACCCAGACATGAAAAAGGTAGAAATTCTACAATAAAATACATAATAATATTTCGGTATAATGATATTGAAAGAATAATATTTCTTAAGCTTATAAACAATTTATTTTAATTGTTTACACTTTACTAAATAATGCATTTAATCATCCTAAAATGCCAAACTCATAATATTTTATCACTAATAACCAAAACCCTCATCAAAAATCTGCATATACCTCATATAGGATTCTCAAGTCATAAAATCCTATTTTCCAATTTTCTTACTTTACAAAACATATTTAATTCATTTACTCATAACTAGACTATTTTTATGAAAAATACCAAATCAGTTCCAAAAATATTTCTTTTCTGAGATTTAGCATAATATAGTCCCATAGTGAACATATATTTTTCTCAAAATTTTTAAAAGTCATTTACTATTTTTCATATGGCCAAAACAGTCGAATATTTAGACATTTATCAAAAATTATACTTTTGTCCAAAAATTCTAAAATTTACAGAGTACACTTCTATCATATACATGTACTCCCAATAAAAATTTCATCAATTTTGGAGTTAACCACAAGGAATTATAAGCGGTTACTTTTAAAATAGTCTTTTCTCATAAAATTCATAACTCTCAATCTATACATCCAAAAATTACCATTTTTGGACACAATCAAGAAAACTCATCAAAATATCATTTTAAATTTTTTCAAAATTTTTAAAGGTCAAAAAAAGTACGAACTGAAAAACATAATAACCCTTAAAATCCCTTACTATCCCTTACCTCAAAAGAGCAGTACTTCTGATCGGTATAAGGCTGAAGGAAACTTGCACTGATGAATAGAAACTCACAGAGTATCTAAATACTCACAAAATACACTCAATAATCTAGAGAGAGAAATAGAGAAAACTTATGAATTCTGGTGTGATTTTCAGTTCTAACTTAGCCCACTATTTATAGGAAAATATTAGCACGCCGAATCAGACTTAACCTGTAACCTGATGGCTTTATCTCAGCACATTTCTTCACCAACCAAGAGTGGGCCCACCAATTCTAAAATTTTCCACCAAAATGATTAATTCCGAAAATTCAACAATTTCTGAACCAGTCATCTCGTAAAATTCATAACAAATCATACGTTCATATTTAACGGTTCAAAATTTGTGGACATATACTTAACTTATATATGTATAACATATCCAAATATTACCACGATTCAACGGTCGGATTAAAAATTATAACCCTCGCAAAATATCTTAAAAACCCTAATTTGATTTTCAATACCTTCGTTCCGACCAAAATACAGATAAAACACCTCAACATTAACTCCTTCATTTTTAACCACAAAAATATATCCCTCATTTATATCCACATAAAATAAATATCTTCTTATCATATGAATCAATAATTAATTATTCACAAATAATATTACAGAATCACATTTATGACAAACAGGCCGTTCCCAGGAAAGAGGGGGCTTTCCAATAAGAATTTCTCCTTACTGGCGCGCAATTAGGTGACCAAACCTCTCCTTAGACAGAACTTTCTAGACATTGCCAATAATGTTATCTAATAATATTATTCAAATAATATAAATTATTGATCTGATAATTAGAAATACTGTGTAGTGATAATTATTGAACAACAATAATATAAAATTTCAACGTAGCAATTATTGAATCAATAAAATAAAATATTGAACAGTAAATGTGACGCCCCCAAAATAGGTATACAACACCCATTCTGAGTAGCCAAATACATGGTACAGAAAGCAAACTACAACTTCAATAATACAAATGTCGTGCAAAATACGACAACACATACTGTGAGTTTAAATACAAATATTGTCTTCTAGACAATATCCACACTCAAATAAATCCTCATTACAATTATTCAAACACTATTTTATAGAAATAGTGAGGACTGCTAAAATATCTTTCTAGAACCATCACTCCATACCCCGACTAGATCCTGCTATGTTCTCACCTCCTGAGAAGAAAAATGGAACAAAAAGGAAAAGGGTGAGCTCAACTAACCCAGTAAAGAATATTATGACTAAGATAATATACGAACAAATTATCGTTAGTCTTCAACAGGGAAAAATCTGATAGAATATAATCGACAACAAGTTTTAGATCAACAACTGCAGCGGAAACAGCAAACCATTAGAAGAGTCAAGTAGAGAAAGAATTCTACTATCTTCTAAGATTTAAAAGTCCATCATCAATATTTTATCCCTGTAACATCAATTAATAATCATCTTTATCCAAATATTCATCTTTGTACTACAGGCCAAAGATATTCATTTGTATCACCTGTCAGTCATGTTCATCTCAACACCTGTTCATCTTTGCACTACAGGCCAAAGATATTCATCAAGTAATCATACATCTTTGCACTACAGGCCAAAGATATTCATTAATATCATCATTTAGGACTGAGGATGATGAAAAATATCTTAAAGAGAACGAATCCAATGAGACAGAAGGACAAATAGTAGGGATTCGTATAACAGTTTATCCAAGATCAATAATACTTCATAAATCAATTGTGAAGCAGAATTCAAAAATAAAGATCAAAACATGGATACAATCAAAGATAGTAACCATAATAGACATCTTGGACAAAAAGGGAAAATTTTATTTTTCGGTGAATAGTGCCGTATTCGTGAATAGTACCGTATACGTGAATAGTGCCGTATACGTGAATCGTAACTCCGACATAAAAAGTTCCAAATTTGATAAAAACTCATATAAATATTTCAGCAATATGATATTGAAGAAAATAATATCATTTAAGAAGAAAATAATATCCCTTACCTCAAGATATCAGTACTTCTGGTCGGAATACCGGTATAAGGCTGAAAGAAACTTGCTCTGATGAATAGAAACTCTCAAAGTATCTAAATTGTAAGACCCCGAATTTTATGAAATAAAAGTATTCAATTTTTCTATTTAGTAAATGGTTAAATTGATAAAAAGTTAAAGTTATGGGTGAAATGTGAAAACTTTTCAAAATACGCAAGTGGTTATAAAATAATCATTGTTGTCGGGGAATATTCGTTTGGTCGTGGAATATTCTTTCTGTCGGGGAATATTCGTACGACGACGCAGCTATTTGTGGGCCCCATAACGAATAACTGTCGGGTGAAGAAAACGACAAATTTGAGTTTTTACAAATAACGGCGTAGTTGTTACCGTTAACACTGTTGGAATACCCGGTGGTTAAAATACAGTAATACGCGTTATTACACAGTAGCACACGTTATTGCATAGTATTTTTGAAATTATTGATTCTTACGTAAGAAGGCACTACTCAATAATTGTTACAGTAATTACTGTTCAATATTTTATTTTATTGATTCAATAATTGCTGCGTTGATATTTTATATTATTGTTGTTTCAATAATTGTTGCTGCACAGTATTTTCTATTATCAGATCAATAATTCATATTATTTAAATAATATTATTAGATAGCATTATTGGCAATGACTAGAAAGTTCTGTCTAAGGAGAGGTTTGGTCATCTAATTGCGCGCCAGTAAGGAGAAATTCTTATTGGAAAGCCCCCTCTTTCCTGGGAACGGCCTGGTTGTCATAAATGTGATTCTGTAATATTATTTGTGAATAATTAATTATTGATTCATATGATAAGAAAATATTTATTTTATGTGGATATAAATGAGGGATATATTTTTGTGGTTAAAAATGAAGGAGTTAATGTTGAGGTTTTTATCCGTATTTTTGTCGGAATGAAGGTATTAAAAATCAGGGTTTTTGAGATATTTTGCGGGGGTTATAATTTTTAATCCGACCGTTGGATCGTGGTAATTTTTGGATATGTTATACATATATAAGTTGAGTATATGCCCACAAATTTTGAACCGTTAAAAATGAACGTATGATTTATTATGAATTTTACGAGATGACTGGTTCAGAAATTGTTGAATTTTCGGAGTTTATCATTTTGGTGAAAAATTCTAGAATTGGTGGGCCCCACTTGTGGTTGGTGAAGAAATGTGCTGAATTATATTTCAAATGTGGTGGGTGGGAATAGTAGCAGGTAAAGCCATCAGGTTGCAGGTCAAACCTACCAAAATTTTCCTATAAATAGAGGGCTAAGTTAGAATTGAAAATCACACCAAAAACATAAGCTTTCTCTCTTTCTCTCTCTATATTATGAAGCATATTTTGTGAGTTTTTAGATACTTGGTGAGTTGCTATTCATTAGTGCAAGTTTCTTTCAGCCTTATACCGATCAGAAGTACTGCTCTTTTGAGGTAAGGGATAGTAAGGAATAGTAAGGGATATTAAGGGATTTTAAGGGTTGTTATGATTTTCAGTTTCGTAATTTTTCTGATCTTCAAAAATTCTGGAAAAATTTGAAATGATATTTTGATGAGTTTTCTTGATTGTGTCCAAAAATAGTGATTTTTGGATGTATAGATTGAGAGTTATGAATTTTATGAGAAAAGACTATTTTAAAAGTAACAGCTTATAATTCCTTGTGGTTAACTCCAAAATTGATGAAATTTTTATTGGGAGTACATGTATATGATAGAAGTATACTCTGTAAATTTCAGAATTTTTAGACAAAAGTACAATATTTGATAAATATCTAAATATTCGGCTATTTTGGCCATATGAAAAATAGTAAATGACTTTTAAAAATTCTGACAAAAATATATGTTCACTATGGGACTATATCATGCTAAATTCCAGAAAAGAAATATTTTTGGAACGGATTTGGTATTTTTCATGAAAATAGTCTAGTTATGAGAAAATGAATTAAATATGTTATGTGAAGTAAGAAAATTGGAAAATAGGATTTTATGGCTTGAGAATCCTATATGAGGTATATGCAGATTTTTGATGAGGGTTTTGGTTATTGGTAATAAAATCTTATGAGTTTGGTATTTTTGAATGATTAAATGCATTATTTAGTAAGTGTAAACAATTTAAATAAATTGTTTATAAGCTTAAGAAATTTTATTCTTTCAATATCATTATACCGAAATATTGGTATGTATATTATTGTGGAATTTCTACCTTTTTCATGTCAGGGTTACTATTCACGAGTTACTATTCATGAGTTGCTATTCACGAGTTACTATTCACGACAAAATTGGTTTCTTTTTCTGACCAAATTATAGTTGAGTTACGAATATTACTCTTGAGATTAAAACTATATGTTGATCATATTATTTTTATCATCATATATAACATTTTTATAACCCTGATGTTGAAATTCTCTTTCACTGGAGTGTAAAGATGAGTAGATTATTGGTATGATCATGACTAGGGTTCTCTTTGGCCTGTAGTGCAAAGTTGAATTGTGACTGGTATGATCATGACCATTGAATTTATAATTGAATATCTTAAGCTTAAGTGCAAAGGTGAATTGATCAACATGGTTATAATTATTGTTTATATAAATTCTGAAATGATTATATATTTCTTTGAGATATTAATATCTTTGGCCTGTAGTGCAAAGATGAAACATTGATGAATATCTTTGGCATGTAGTGCAAAGATGAATTGTTGATGAATATCTTTGGCCCGTAGTGCAAAAATGACATGTTGTTGAATATCTTTGGCCAGTAGTACAAAGATGAACAGATGTTGAGATAAACATGACCAACTGGTGATACAAATGAATATCTTTGGACGTAGTGCAAAGATGAAGTTATTAGTATGATTATGAACAGGAAATGTGATTTGGTGTAACCATGATCTTTGATGTTTCAGGTAAAGATAGGTGATGAAAATTATCATCGTCCTGGATGAGAAGAGGAATTTAGAACTACAGTTATGATTATGAGTTATTCATATGATTGTGGACCAGAATTGTTGATTGATGTTACAGGGATAAAACATTGTTGGTGGATTTTTAACATGGAGAAGATAATAGACTTGATAGTCTATTTGACTCTTCTAATGGATTGCTCGTTCCGCTGCAACTATGGTTGAAATTTTTATCATTTACCATATGTTCTAAATCTATGATTTATTATTGATGAAGGCTATTGATAATTTAATTATCTTTAGTCATGATATTCTTTACTGAGCTAGTTGTGCTCACCCTTTTGCTTCACAATTCCTTTCAGGTAATAAGAGTGTAGCTGGGTCGAGCGGGGGTAACAAAGGAATAGAACGGTGGTCATCATTTAGTAGTTATATTTGGTGAAGAAAATAGGGTGAGGCGAACCCAACGTTGGAAGGGTGTTTTGTCACTATCATACAAGATGTCTAATGACATACAACCTCGTGTCATCATAAGACAGGGTTGTGCTCATCCACTTGCTGAGTATATCTATGGGCACTACCTATATAATCTTGGTGTTTGTTTGAAGTATAATTCTCAATTAGAGACAGTGGACATAATGATAAGTCAAGAGAAGACTCACCATTGGGAAGAATATGATAGTAATCTTCTCGTTTTTCTTTGGGGTCTATTGGGTCAACCAAGGATAATTCTGTGGCCATATGATATCTATCATAACCTAGATGCGTGGCCTCCCATGTACGAAGGTTTCCTTGAGCACTTCCCAAAGATTCTAGTTTCTAAAACAGTTTTTGACTGTACCTTTATGTAAGGTACCTTTGTGAGGTGCTGATACATGATGGTGTCCAATGTCACATTTGGTATATATTTGTATCCAAACTCACAGCATATGTGTTGTTGTATTTTACACGATAATTGTTGTAATAAAGTTGTAGTTATTTTCTGTACCATGTATTTGGCGACTCAGAATAGGTTGGATGGAATGGACCTATTTTGGGGTCGTTACATAAATACTCACAAAATACACTCAATAATCTAGAGAGAGAAAGAGAGAAAACTTGTTTCTGGTGTGATTTTCAATTCTAACTTAGCCCTCTATTTATAGGAAAATTTTAGTAGGTTTGACCTGCAACCTGATGGCTTTACCTGCTACTATTCCCACCCACCACATTTGAAATATAATTCAGCACATTTCTTCACCAACCACAAGTGGGGCCCACCAATTCTAGAGTTTTCCATCAAAATGATAAACTCCGAAATTATAAGAAAATTGAATACTTTTATTTCATAAAATTTGGGGTCTTACAATGGTCATGCAAAATGCAAATTGAATTGTTTGTGGGCCAAGGAAGGGTGATGAAATTCCCACCTTATCTTGTTAAGGGTTGTGCCCTTATTGTTAGATTAAAGATGAAAATGCACAAATAAAAAAAATAGCTATAAACAAATAAACTGTCCTAAAATTATATGAATTACGAAAGAAGGAGAAATTTTGACGTACCTCAATCCTCCAGCAATCACCACAGTTTATATTTGACAAAAATAAATAAAAATAAAAACCTAACAGGATGTGCTCTACGTGAGTGAATGCATGAATGCGGCAAATAAAAAAAATATTAATAATAATAAAAAAGACTAAACTATTTTTTTATTTTTTTTTAAATATGGAGATACGAAGTACCAAAGAAAGCGCATCAACAAAATTTTTATCTTTTCGCTCCTTCGACCAGCTTCAATAATCCTGAAAAAAAAATATAGTTAAAGCAAATTCGAATAAATAAAAATTAAGGAATAAATAAAAATTAATTCTAGTCCCCGGCAACGGAGCCAAAAACTTGATGTGATAAAAATATATAACTGCAAGTGCACAATGTCAAATTGAAGAACTGGCAAGTACATGTCGAACCCACAGAGACTAGATTAATTTTTTAATATATCCTTAATTAATATTTTAGGCGAATTAAAAATAAATATGGTGGAAAAATTTATTAATTAAATTATTCAAGCTACTAATTAATAACAAAAACTATTAATGAGAAAATATACCTAGGAATCAGAATCCACCAAATATTAACATAATAAATAATTTCTTATTTCCTAAATCAATTCCCAAATTATTCTCCCTTCCCTTTAAAAATAATGATTCATATAATTAATATGGGCAAACATAAGTTATGAAAAATTCACAGATTAACTATAACTTATCAAAACCTCGCAATCAATATAAAAATCATATGCAATTTATGCGGAGAAAAATATGAAGGCGAAAATAATTAGGCATTAATTTTGGAACGGAAAGAAAATATTATTATGAAATACTTAGTTTCATCATAATCCTAGGTATTAGAAATTTAGCTAGCCATGAAATTAAAAATAAAAATAAATAATATTAGTACTACAATTAGCATGAAATAAGAACAATAATTAAAAAAAGAATTTCTATTATATATATAAAATAAAGTTACAAATACTCCCTAACAGTAGTTTCACATATGATTAGAATAAGAGCAAAACAAACTCTAAATATGTTACTCCCTTCTACACTAGTAAAGAACTAAGAAAAAGAAAATAATAAGTGGTGTCTTTCTCTCTACAATAATAGGCCTATTTATAGGAAAAATAACTTGGAACCCTAATTTAGGTTCATTGAACTTAGACAGTTTTGTTCCCAATCAACTTCTCAAAAAGATCTTCTAGATATATTTTCCCTTCTCTTGTTGGATTTGACTTGCACACCAAGATTATTTAACCTCTTTATTACTCCTTGTAGGATTCTTCTTGGATATTTCTTATATGAATAAAAGTATTAAATATCCCTTGATCTCCAAGATTTTGACTTTATTGCAACAAATATTAAATCCTATAAAATAAAATAAAACATATTAATTTAATAAACTAATATAATTAAAATGACAAAATTAGGGATAATAAAGTGTATGAATTACGTGTCTGTCATGTGACGCCCCCAAAATAGGTCCAATCCACCCAACCCATTCTGAGTCGCCAAATTCATGAAACAAAAAATAGCTACAACTTTATTATTACAATTGTCGTGCAAAATACGACAACACATATACTGTGAGTTTAAATACAAATATTGTCATCTAGACAGTATTCATACTCAAATAAGTCCTCATTATACATATTGATACACTATTTTACAAAATAGTGAGGACTACTAAGACAACTATCTTGAACCATCATTCCATACCCCGATTAGTACCCGTTACATTCTCGCCTCCTGAGAAGAAAAATGAAACAAAAAGGAAAAGGGTGAGTTCAACTAGCCCAGTAAAGAATATTATGACTAAGATAATATAAAACACATTATCGTTAGTCTTCAACAGGGAAAAATTTAATAGAATACAATAGACAACAAATTTTAAATCAATATTTGCAGCGGAAATAATAATTCATTAGAAGAATTAAGTAGATGATGAAATCTACTATCATCTATGAATTTAAAAGTCCATCATCAATATTTTATCCCTGTAACATCAATCAATAAACATCTTGAATCAAATATTCATCTTTGCACTACAGGCTAAAGATATTCATCAGTTGGTCATGTTCATCTCAACACCTGTTCATCTTTGCACTACGGGCCAAAGATATTCATCATAAAATTATTAATCTTTGCACTACAAGCCAAAAATATTCATCATAAAATCATTAATCTTTGCACTACAGGCCAAAGATATTCAGTTATATCATCATTTAGGAATGAGGATGACGAAAAATATTTTAAAGAAAACGAATCCAGTGAAACAAAAGAATAAATATTAAGGATTCGTATTTCAAATAATCCGAGTTCAAAAATACTTCATAAATAATTATAGCGAAGTAAAATTCAAGAATGATCAAAATATGGATACAATCAAAGTTAGTATCCATAATAGATATCTTGGACACAGAAAAAAATTTTAATTTTTCTGTGAATAGTGTTGTATTTATGAATAGTGCCGTATACGTGAATAGTAACCTCGACACTAAAAGGTAAAAATTCTACAAGAAAAAAATTATCATGCTTCGTGAATAGTAACTCGTGAATAGTAACTCATTAATAGTAACTCATGAATAGTATCCCCGACATAAAAAGATAAAAATTTCACGAGAAAAATCTTACCAATATTTCGGTAGAATAATATCATTTATAAAAAATAGCATCCCTTACCTCGAAAAGACAGTACTTCTGACTGAAATACTGGATATACTGTTGAAGAAAACTTGCACCGTATAGCAACACTCAAAGTATCAAAATACTCACAAGAATACGCTCGATAATATAGAGAGAAAACTTCAGTTTCTGGTGTGATTTTTAATTCTAACCTAAGCACCCTATTTATAGGAAAATACTTAGAACACCAAAGTAGAAAATTTAATAAAATAATAATATAATTAAAAAAATTCAAGCATGCCTTTGAAATCTGATTTCAGCTCATTTAAATCACATGTGAGGCCAACTTAATTGCAAAAAATGTTTTTCTTTAAAAAAATAATTAAAACTTCCAAAAATCAATTATTCTAGAACTTCAGAACTTTAATAATTCATAAAAAATAGCTTTTTTGTCAAAAAAATTTAAACCTCATGTCTTTTTTATAGGAAATTCCATTATCTACAACTTTGCAGAAGAAAGTTTTTCCAAATTCTAAATAGAAATTGATCGAAATCCACAAACGGGCGATTTTACAAGCTATAATCAAATTTCAGTCAAGAAATAGGGTCCACAAACATGAAAAATATGTTTTAATCATTTAATATAACAAAAATACTCTTCCTCCTTATATACTTATATATCCCACATTCATTGTAAAAATATCATCATTATTATATTATAATAATATAATAAAATATTATTTTATCAGAAAAGATAAAGTATCGATTTTCAAAAATTGTCACTTTAAAAATTTTCTCTATCTATATCCACATAAAATGAATATTTTTCTCATTATATAAATCAATAATTAATTATTCACAAATAATATTACAGAATCACAATACTGACAACCAGACAGTTCCCAGGAAAGAGGGGGCTTTCCAATAAGGATTTCTCCTTATTGGCGCGCAATTAGGTGACCAAACCTCTCCTTAGACAGAATTTTCTAGACATTGCCAATAATGTTATCTAATAATATTATTCAGATAAGCACTTGCTTACTTGAAATATTTACACCTTTCACCCATAACTAACCACATTAATCAAATCAACCCTTACTATTTCAAAATAATAAATAGAAGAATTTAAATTTTATTTACCAATAATTTGGGGCCTTACAACCTCCCCTCCTTATGAAATTTTGTCCTCGAAATTGACGTACGTACCTGGTGTTTCGAAAAGATGAGGATACATCGCTTTCATTTCCGTTTCTAGCTCTCAGGTCATTTCTTCAATAGCATGGTTCCTCCACAAAATATTAACTTGCGATATGACCTTTGTGCGTAGGACATGCTCCTTCCTATCCAAGATCTTGACAGGTACCTCTTCGTACGTTAAATCTTTGGCTATTTCGTCTGGTTCTAACTCAATAACGTGGTTCGGGTCGTCCATATAATTTCGTAACTTTGATACGTGAAAAATGTTATGAACACGCGACAAACTTAGCGGTAAAACGAGTCTATAGGCCACAGTTCCTATTCGATCGAGGATTTTAAATGGACTAATAAATCGAAGGTTTGAGCTTTCCTCACATCGCCGATTCTCGCTTTTGGAATAATAATTTCTTGCACCTCCTTCTTCATATTCATCAGCTCCGGTGTGTAGATTGAGCGGTTTTAACTTTATCGATTAAAGTCGATTTTACTCGTATATCATCACATGATCTATAGAGTCTTTAACTCTATCTCTATCATTTGTAAGTCATACGAAATGTGTTTTTTTGTTAAAAACATCGCTCTCGTAACCACATACGATTTTCAACTCAACACGTCAACTACCACGTACATTTTTTCAGGATGGTATGTGTAAGACCCCAACTTATTAATGAATAAAATCAAATTTTCTCTAATTATTATTGTGAATAATAAAGTGTTAATTTAATATAATATTTTGGTTATGGGTGAAATGTGCAAATTTTGTAAAATTAACAAGTGGTTATAAAATATTTATTTTGGCGGAGAATATTTGTTTGGTCGTGGAATATTCTTTCTGTCGGAAAATATTCGTACGACGGCACAGCTATTTGTGGGCCCCATAACGATAAACGATTGGATGAAGATAACGACAAAAATTAAATTTTTATAAATAACGGCGTAGTTGTTACCGTTAACACTATTGGAATACCCGGTGATTAAAATACAGTAATACGCGTGGCTGCACAGTAGCACACGAATTGCACAGTATTTTTGAATTATTGATTCTTACGAAGGAAGACACTACTCAATAATTATTACAGTAGTTACTGTTCAATATTTTATTTTATTGATTCCATAATTGTTGCATTGATCTTTTATATTATTGTTGTTTCAATAATTGTCACTGCACAGTATTTCTCATTATCAGATCAACAATTTATATTATTTGAATAATATTACTAGATAGCATTATTGGCAATCTCTAGAAAGTTCTGTCTAAGGAGAGATTTGGTCACCTAATTGCACGCCAGTAAGGAGAAATCCTTATTGGAAAGCTCCCTCTTTCCTGGGAACGGCCTGTTTGTCATAAATGTGATTCTGTAATATTATTTGTGAATAATTAATTATTGATTCATATGATAAGAACATATTTATTTTATGTGGATATAAATGAGTGATATATTTTTGTGGTTAAAAATGAAGGAGTTAATGTTGAGGTTTTATCAGTATTTTTATCGGAATTGAGGTATTAAAAATCAGGGTTTTTGAGATATTTTGCGGGGGTTATAATTTTTAATCCGACCGTTGGATCGTGATAATTTTTGGATATGTTATACATATATAAGTTGAGTATATGTACACAAATTTTGAACAGTTAAAAATGAACGTATGATTTATTATGAATTTTACGAGATGACTGGTTCAGAAATTGTTGAATATTTGGAGTTAATCATTTTGGTGAAAAATTCTAGAATTGGTGGGCCCCACTCTTGGTTGGTGAATAAATGTGCTGAGATTTTTATTCAAATGTGGTAGGCTTGAATAGTAGCAGGTAAAGCCATCAGGTTGCAGGTTAAGTCTGCTTTGTTGTGCTAACATTTTCCTATAAATAGAGGGCTAAGTTAGAATTGAAAATCACACCAGAAATAAGTTTTCTCTCTTTCTCTCTCTAGATTATTGAGTGTATTTTGTGAGTATTTAGATACTTTGAGAGTTGCTATTCAGCACAAGTTTTATTCAGCCTCATATCCGATATTCAGTCAGAAGTACGGTTATTTTGAGGTAAGGGATATTATTTTCTTCTTCAATGATATTATTTTTTTCAATATCATTATGCTAAAATATTGATATGAGTTTTTTATCAAATTTAGAACTTTTTGTGTCAGGGTTACTATTCACGTATACGGCACTATTCACGAATACGACACTATTTATCGAAAAATAAAATTTCCCTTTTTGTCCAAGATGTCTATTATGGTTACTATCTTTGATTGTATCCATGTTTTGATCTTTATTTTTGAATTCTGCTTCACAATTGATTATTATGAAGTATTATTGATCTTGGATAAACTGTTATACGAATCCCTACTATTTGTCCTTCTGTCTCGCTGAATTTGTTTTCTTTAAGATATTTTTCATCATCCTCAGTCCTAAATGATGATATTACTGAATATCTTTGGCCTGTAGTGTAAAGATGTATGATTACCTGATGAATATCTTTGGCCTGTAGTGCAAAGATGAACAGGTGTTGAGATGAACATGATTGACTGGTGATACAAATGAATATCTTTGGACTGTAGTGCAAAGATTAATATTTAGTTAAAGATGATTATTAATTGATGTTACAGGGATAAAATATTGATGATGGACTTTTAAATTTTAGAAGATAGTAGAATTCATTCTCTACTTGACTCTTCTAATGGTTTGCTGTTTCCGCTGCAGTTGTTGATCTAAAACTTGTTGTCAATTATATTCTATCAGATTTTTTCCTGTTGAATACTAATGATAATTTGTTGTATATTATCTTAGTCATAATATTCTTTACTGGCTAGTTGAGCTCACCCTTTTTCTTTTTGTTCCATTTTTCTTCTCAGGAGGTGAGAACATAGCAGGATCTAGTCGGGGTATGGAGTGATGGTTCTAGAAAGATATTTTAGCAGTCCTCACTATTTTTGTAAAATAGTATTTGAATAATTGTAATGAGGACTTATTTGAGTGTGGATATTGTCTAGTAGACAATATTTGTATTTAAACTCACAGTATGTGTTGTCGTATTTTGCACGACAATTGTATTATTGAAGTTGTAGTTTACTTTTTGTACCATGTATTTGGCGACTCAAAATGGGTGTTGTATACCTATTTTTGGGGCGTCACAGTATGGTCAGAACAGGTGCCAAAATGAGTCTCCTCTTGAGTTCTTTGAAGCTCTTCCCACATTCCTTGCTACATTCGAATTTTGTATCTCTACGAGTCAGCTGAGTTAATGGAGTAGCGATTTGAGAAAATTCTTACACGAATCTCTGATAATAACCAACTAAGCCTAGAAAGCTACGTATTTCGATTACTGACTTAGGTTGCTCTCAACTATGACTCATATCCCAATCTTGGATAGCACGTCACAATGGTACTTATCAGTTTACTACCACGCAAATATGGCGTCCCCTACGGAGAGTCTGCCTTCGGTGCATTCCACAAAGGAAGTCACCAGATAGAGGCTCGGGTACCAAATTCTATAGTTGAATTTTTAACTCCTGAAGTTCAATAGGAGCCATTCGATATGAGATTTTAGAAATGAATTTTGTACCGGGTTCAAAGTCGATACAAAATTCAATATCACCATTTGGGAGTAAGCCAAAAAATTCTTCAGGAAATACATCAGGAAATTTATTGACAATAGAAATATCATTCAAATCTGACGTATTTTTGTTAAAGTCCATAACATGGGCTAAGAAAGCTTGACAACCGTTTTTTAATAAACGAATGACTTTATGGCTTGATATGAAAGAGTTTGACTTCAATGGTTTGGTTGCTTGAATTTGAATAACAAGTTGCTTAGGAATATAAAAACTAACAACCTTACGAAAGCAATCAATTTTGGCATGATGAGTAGTTAACCAATCAATCCCTAAAATCACATCAAAAGCAAGTATCTTTAAAGAAATACGGTCAACAGGTAATGTGATGGTGCCAACTTGAATCAAATAAGATTTATAAACAGTGGATGTAACGAAAGTTTTTCCTAACGGAGTTTCAACAGATAAGTCAAAGTCTAATTTCTCCGGAGTCAAGTTTAAATGTTGAGCACAAGCAGGAGAAATAAATGAATGGGTAGCACCGGTATCTAGTAAGGTATAAACTTCGTAAGAATTTATAATTAACTAACCCGTGCTAACTTCGTTCGGGTTTCTCGCATTCTGACCAGTCACGACAAACGCTCTTCCAGGAACTGTTGACTTTGACTTTTCTGGGACAACCTTTTGAGTCACCATCCCCGTTGGACTGCGTTTCGCTACCGTACAATCTCGAGCGATATGACATTCTTTTCCATAATTATAATATACCTTGGAAGGCTGTGAACAGTTTGGACTTATATGTCCCTCCTCTCCGTATTTGTAGCATCTAACTGGCGGTCGTTATCCTCCCCTAGAATTTGTTGCTGGTGCTGCTGCCGACATCTTCCCGTCATCGTTAATTAAATCTTCTCTTCTTGAAATTTCTACTTAAGTTATTTCTTCTATTATCTTGGCCATAATTACCACCAAAGTAGTTACCATTTCTGGCACGATAATTTCCTCCACGATGGTTATCCTTGTTCTGATGACCGTTGCCATCGGTACGATTATCATCGAGTTGTAGGTCGTTATTCGATTGAGCTGACTCATTATCGCGCTCCAACAACTGAGCCCTATTCACAACATCTGAATATAGAGAAAATTTATGAGAAATGAGATATTGACGTATGTCGGGTTTCAAACCTCTTAAAAACATCCGCGTAGTACGTTCCTCATTCTCCACCAAATGAGGTACAAACCTGGATAACTCCGCGAACATCGCCTCGTACTGGGACACCGTCATGTTGTTCTATTCTAGTCTAATAAACTCTACCTCCTCCGTATGACGAATACTTTTAGGAAAGTATTTGTCATTAAACAGTTTCTGAAATGTTTTCCAAGACATATTGAGTGCGGCTGGCTGGGTACGCTTCACAGATTCCCACTAGTAATCTTCCTTATTACGAAACATAAAAGTGGCGAATGGAACCTTCTGTTCATCCGTGCATCCCAAGACATCGAATATCTTGGTAATTTACTTGACCCACGTCTCCGCCTTAATCGGATCCGGCTTTCCTCAGAATTTTGGTGGTCCCAACTCTTTGAACTGTTTGACTGTGACAAACCATGCATTGCTATCATTTCCACCGGTATTTTGTACACGAGTCTCCCTCGTCTGATTTTGCATAAACTGCAAAAAGCTTCTAAATATTCCATCGTTCATCGTGTGATCAGTGGTGTTATTCACAAGTGGGACATTATCGGCCTGTTGCACGTTCTCCTCATTGGTGAGTAAAGGTGTCTCCACGGTCTCATTTACTCCACTGTTAACATTCTCAATTGCCATTCTCAATTACTGCCATAAAACAAGGGTTAATTAAAGAAATCAACACATCACATAATATCCCTATATTCTGGTCAACCAACAAATAAGCTTAGGTAGGACATACTAGCGAAGAATTTACTCGTCTCTCCCTTCCTAGTTCTATTCCCCGATCTCCGCCAGAGACCATATCCCTAAGCTCTGATACCAACTGTGACGCCCCCAAAATAGGTCCAATCCACCCAACCCATTCTGAGTCGCCAAATACATGGAACAGAAAATAACTACAATTTTATTAATACAATTGTCGTGCAAAATATGACAACACATATACTGTGAGTTTAAATACAAATATTGTCATCTAGACAGTATTCATACTCAAATAAGTCCTCATTATACTTATTGATACATTATTTTACAAAATAGTGAGGACTACTAAGACAGCTATCTTGAACCATCATTCCATACCCCGACTAGTACCCGCTACATTCTCGCCTCCTGAGAAGAAAAATGGAACAAAAAGGAAAAGGGTGAGTTCAACTAGCCCAGTAAAGAATATTATGACTAAGATAATATAAAACACATTATCGTTAGTCTTCAACAGGAAAAAATTTAATAGAATACAATAGACAACAAATTTTAAATCAATATTCGCAGCGAAAATAATAATTCATTAGAAGAGTTAAGTAGAAGATAAAATCTACTATCATCTATGAATTTAAAAGTCCATCATCAATATTTTATCTCTGTAACATCTATCAATAAACATCTTGAATCAAATATTCATCTTTGCACTACAGACCAACGATATTCATCAGTTGGTCATGTTCATCTCAACACCTGTTCATCTTTGCACTACGGGCCAAAGATATTCATCATAAAATCATTAATCTTTGCACTACAGGCCAAAGATATTCATCATAAAATCATTAATCTTTGTACTACATGCCAAAGATATTCAGTTATATCATCATTTAGCACTGAGGATGATGAAAAATATTTTAAAGAAAACGAATCCAGTGAAACAAAAGAATAAATATTAAGGATTCGTATTTCAAACAATCCGAGTTCAAAAATACTTCATAAATAATCATAGCGAAGTAAAATTCAAGAATGATCAAAATATGGATACAATAAAAACTAATATCCATAATAGATATCTTGGACACAGAAAAAAAAAATTAATTTTTCTGTGAATAGTGCTGTATTTGTAAATAATGCCGTATACGTGAATAGTAATCTCGACACTAAAAGGTAGAAATTCCACAAGAAAAAAATCATCATGCTTCGTGAATAGTACTCGTGAATAGTAACTCGTAAATAGTAACTCATGAATAGTAACTCATGAATAGTAACTTGTGAATAGTTACTCATGAATAGTAACCCCCTACATAAAAAGACAAGAATTTCACAAGAAAAATTTTACCAATATTTCGGTAGAATAATATCATTTATAAAAAATAACATCCCTTACCTCGAAAAGACAGTACTTCTGACTGGAATACTGGATATACTGCTGAAGGAAACTTACACCGTATAGTGACACTTAATGTATCAAAATACTCACAAGAATACGCTCGATAATATAGAGAGAGAAAACTTCAGTTTCTGGTGTGATTTTCAATTCTAACCTAAGCACCTTATTTATAGAAAAATGCTTAGAACAACAAAGCAGAAAATTTAATAAAATAATAATATAATTAACAAAATTCAATCACACCTTTGAAATCTGATTTCAGCTCATTTAAATCATATGTGAGGCCAACTTAATTGCAAAAAACGTTTTTCTTTAAAAAAAATAATTAAAACTTTCAAAAATCAATTATTCTAGAACTTCAGAACTTTAATAATTCATAATAAATAACTTTTTTGCCAGAAAAATTTGAACCTCATGTTTCTTTCATAGAAAATTCCATTATCTACAACTTTGCAGAAGAAAGTTTTTCTAAATTCCAAATAGAAATTGATCGAAATCCACAAACGGGCGATTTTACAAGCTATAATCAAATTTCAGTCAAGAAATGGGGTCCACAAACATGAAAAACATGTTATAATCATTTAATACAACAAAAATAAACTTCCTCCTCATATACTTATATATCCCACATTCATTATAAAAATATCATCATTATTATATTATAATAATATAATAAAATATTATTTTATCAGAAAAGATAAAATATCGATTTTCAACAATTGTCACTTTAAAAATTTTCTCTATCTATATCCACATAAAATAAATATTTTTCTCATCATATAAATTAATAATTAATTATTCACAAATAATATTACAGAATCACAATAATGACAACCATGCAGTTCTTAGGAAAGAGGGGGCTTTCCAATAAGGATTTCTCCTTACTGGCGCGCAATTAGGTGACTAAATCTCTCCTTAGACAGAACTTTCTAGACATTATCAATAATGTTATCTAATAATATTATTCAGATAATATGAATTATTGCTTCGATAATAGAAAATACTGTGTAGTGACAATTATTGAAACAACAGCAATATAAAATATAAACTCAGCAATTATTGAATCAATAAAATAAAATACTGAACAGTAATTACTGTAACAATTATTGAGTAGTGCCTTCTTACGTAAGAATCAATAATTGGTGCAATACCGTGTGCTACTGTGTTTTACCCATCGGGTATTCCAACAGTATTAACGGTAACAAATACGCCGTTACTTATAAACAACTTATACTTGTCATTTTTTTCATCCAATCACTTTTCGTTATGGGGCCTACACAAGGCTGCGCCGTCGTACGAATATTCCCCGACGGTAAGAATATTTCACGACCAAACGAATATTTTCCGACAATAATGAATATTTTATAAGCACTTGCTTACTTGAAATATTTGCACCTTTCACCCATAACTAACCACATTAATCAAATCAACCCTTACTATTTTAAAATAATAAATAGAGAAATTTAAATTTTATTTATCAATAATTTGGGGTCATATATATCATGTTTGCATAGTGTCTGCATAGTATTTGTATAGTAAAATCTTTTTATATAAAACAGAATACTTTTATAAAGTTATTCGTTTTATTAGATTATAAATAGAATATATTATATTTTATTTAAAATATTTTGCTTTAAATATGGATCGTCCGATTAAAAGTAAATCAATCTAGACCTTTTATGAATTAGTTACTATGCAGTCCATTCTTCTATAAATAGAAGCTCATTCCTTCATTATTTCTTACGAATTCACTGAAACTCTAGAGAGCGAAATTATAGAGGAAAGAAGAAAAGTATTCTGCTACTGCACTACTCATATATCCAGTACTCTTCTTCTTAAGGTAAGGGGTATTATTTCTTTTGTATTCATGAAGAGAGCTTCTGTTATTCTATTATTTATTATTCTATTAGAATAACCTGTATACGCGGGCTACCCTATACTTGGTGAACTTCTTCTGTTATTCCATTATTTATTATTCTGTTAGAATATCCTGTCTGTGCGTTTTACGCCGGACCTGGTTCCGTCTTTATTATTTTGTTGGAATATCATGTATGTGCATTTTACGCCGGACCTGGTTTCGTCTTTATTATTCTGTTGGAATATCCTGTCGGTGCGTTTACGCCAGACCTGGTTCCATTATTTATTATTCTATCGGAATATCCTGTCGGTGCGTTTACGCTTGACCTGGTTCCATTATTTATTTTTCTGTTGGAATAACCTGCATGTGCGATCTATCGCATGTTTGGTGATTTCTTTTGTTATTCCATTCTTTATTATACTCAGTTGGTTAAAGTTTTGGCTTCTATACTCTATGAAATTAGTGGAATATCCTTGATATTTGCGCTTCATCCAGTATCTTTTCACGAAAATATTATTCTGAGCATTCTTGAATTTTACTCTACAAAGAAGTATCATGTTGACAATTTGGACATTATTAGTTCCTGGATAAATTAATTCTTGAACTTGTTTTATTGAATGCTTATATCATTGTCATCATCCTCATGTTTATATTTTGTTGAAAGTCATCTGTCGCATGTAGTGCATAGATGGACTTGGTATGATTATAACCAGGGATTATTCGGTGTAATCATGACCGTAATGTTACGAATAATGTGGTAAAAGTCCTCATTGGCCCGTAGTGCATTGATGGACAGTTGTTGGCATGATCATCACCATTGATGAATACACAAATAACCTTGGCCCGTAGTGCATGGATAATTTGTGGTCGTGATACTAATGAATATCCTTGGCCGTAGTGTAGGGATGATGTAGATTATTTATTAAGCTGAGTCTCAGCGATAAAAGTGATGAAAAACTTTTTAAACTATAAAAGATTTTGTCGTGCACCGAAGATAAGTTCGATTGGGACCGTGACACAAAATACTATCCCGGATAAGTCAAAATCAGTAGTTCAAGGGAGAACGTTTGTTGTGACCTCCCAAAAAGTAAGGAAATCGAACGAGGTCATCACGGATAAGTTTATCATAAACTCTAGTGAAGTCTATACCTTATTTGATACCGGTTCTACCCATTCTTTTATTTCTCCTACTTGCGCTCAACGATTAAATTTGACTCCGGAGAAATTTAACTTTGACTTATCTGTGGAAACTCCGTTGGGAGAAACCTTCATTACATCCACTGTTTATAAGTCTTGTTTGGTTCAAATCGGTACCCTCACATTACCTGTCGATCTTATTTCATTGAAAATACTTGTATTTGATGTGATTCTAGGGATTGATTGGTTAACTATTCATCATGCTAAAATTGATTATTTTCGTATGGTTGTTAGCTTTCATATTCTTACTCAACTTATTATGCGAATTCAAGCGACCAAACCATTAAAATCAATCACGGTCATCTCAAGCCATAAAGCTATTCGTTTATTGAAAAACGGATGTCAAACTTTTTTAGCTCATGTCACGGATCTAAACAAAAATACGTCAGTTTTGAATGATATTTCTATTGTTAATGAATTTTCTGACGTATTCCCTGAAGAACTTCCTGGCCTACCCCCAGAGCGTGAAATTGAATTTTGTATTGACCTTGAAACTGGTACAAAACCCATTTCCAAAGCCCCATATCAGATGGCACCTATTGAACTTCAGGAGTTAAAGACCCAATTGCAGGAATTGTTAGACATCGGTTTCATTCGACCTAGTACTTCTCCTTGGGGTGCTCCTGTTCTATTCGTGAAGAAGAAAAATGGAAGTATGCGACTTTGTATTGATTATTCGGAGTTAAATCATGTCACCATAAAAAATAAGTACCCGTTACCTCGCATTGATGACCTATTTGACCAGTTGCAAGGAGCACAATTCTTTTCAAAAATCGATCTTCGTTCTGAATATCATCAGCTGAAGGTTAGAACTGAGGATATTCTAAAGTCTGCCTTCAGAACTCGGTACGGGCATTATGAATTCTTATTCATGTCTTTTAGATTGACTAATTCTCCTGCTGCCTTCATGGATATGATGAACCGAGTATTCAAGGATAATTTTGATCACCTTGTGGTCGTCTTTATTGATGACACCCTCATACATTCCAAAAGTCATGAAGATCATGAGCAACACTTGAGGTTGATATTCCAAAAGCTTCGTGAAAACAAACTTTATGCCAAGTTGAAGAAATGCGAGTTCTGGCTTGAATAAGTGGCATTCCTTGGGCACGTAGTATCAAGTCATGGAATGTAAGACCCCAAATTTTATGAAATAAAAGTATTCAATTTTTCTTATAATTACTATTCAGTAAATGGTTAAATTGATAAAAGTTTAAAGTTATGGGTGAAATATGAATTTTTTTCAAAATAAGCAAGTGGCTATAAAATAATCATTGTTGTCGGGGAATATTCGTTTGGTCGTGGAATATTATTTCTGTCGGGGAATATTCGTACGACGGCGCAGCTATTTGTGGGCCCCATAACAGAATAACTGTCGGGTGAAGAAAATGACAAATTTGAGTTTTTACAAATAACGGCGTAGTTGTTACCGTTAACACTGTTGGAATACCCGGTGGTTAAAATACAGTAATACGCGTTATTGCACAGTAGCACACGGTATTGCATAGTATTTTTGAAATTATTGATTCTTACGTAAGAAGGCACTACTCAATAATTGTTACAGTAATTACTGTTCAATATTTTATTTTATTGATTCAATAATTGCTGCGTTGATATTTTATATTATTGTTGTTTCAATAATTGTTGCTGCACAGTATTTTCTATTATCAGATCAATAATTCATATTATTTGAATAGTATTATTAGATAGCATTATTGGCAATGTCTAGAAAGTTCTGTCTAAGGAGAGGTTTGGTCATCTAATTGCGCGCCAGTAAGGAGAAATTCTTATTGGAAAGCCCCCTCTTTCCTGGGAACGGCCTGGTTGTCATAAATGTGATTCTGTAATATTATTTGTGAATAATTAATTATTGATTCATATGATAAGAAAATATTTATTTTATGTGGATATAAATGAGGGATATATTTTTGTGGTTAAAAATGAAGGAGTTAATGTTGAGGTTTTTATCCGTATTTTTGTCGGAATGAAGGTATTAAAAATCAGGGTTTTTGAGATATTTTGCGGGGGTTATAATTTTTAATCCGACCGTTGGATCGTGGTAATTTTTGGATATGTTATACATATATAAGTTGAGTATATGCCCACAAATTTTGAACCGTTAAAAATGAACGTATGATTTATTATGAATTTTACGAGATGACTGGTTCAGAAATTGTTGAATTTTCGGAGTTTATCATTTTGGTGGAAAATTCTAGAATTGGTGGGCCCCACTTGTGGTTGGTGAAGAAATGTGCTGAATTATATTTCAAATGTGGTGGGTGGGAATAGTAGCAGGTAAAGCCATCAGGTTGCAGGTCAAACCTACCAAAATTTTCCTATAAATAGAGGGCTAAGTTAGAATTGAAAATCACACCAAAAACATAAGCTTTCTCTCTTTCTCTCTCTATATTATGAAGCATATTTTGTGAGTTTTTAGATACTTGGTGAGTTGCTATTCATCAGTGCAAGTTTCCTTCAGCATCATATCCGATATCCAGTCAGAAGTACTGCTCTTTTGAGGTAAGGGATAGTAAGGGATATTAAGGGATTTTAAGGGTTGTTATGATTTTCAGTTTCGTAATTTTTCTGATCTTCAAAAATTCTGGAAAAATTTGAAATGATATTTTGATGAGTTTTCTTGATTGTGTCCAAAAATGGTGATTTTTGGATGTATAGATTGAGAGTTATGAATTTTATGAGAAAAGACTATTTTAAAAGTAACAGCTTATAATTCCTTGTGGTTAACTCCAAAATTGATGAAATTTTTATTGGGAGTACATGTATATGATAGAAGTATACTCTGTAAATTTCAGAATTTTTAGACAAAAGTACAATTTTTGATAAATGTCTAAATATTCGGCTATTTTGGCCATATGAAAAATAGTAAATGACTTTTAAAAATTCTGAGAAAAATATATGTTCACTATGGGACTATATTATGCTAAATTCCAGAAAAGAAATATTTTTGGAACTGATTTGGTATTTTTCATGAAAATAGTCTAGTTATGAGAAAATGAATTAAATATGTTATGTGAAGTAAGAAAATTGGAAAATAGGATTTTATGGCTTGAGAATCCTATATGAGGTATATGCAGATTTTTGATGAGGGTTTTGGTTATTGGTAATAAAATCTTATGAGTTTGGTATTTTTGAATGATTAAATGCATTATTTAGTAAGTGTAAACAATTTAAATAAATTGTTTATAAGCTTAAGAAATTTTATTCTTTCAATATCATTATACCGAAATATTGGTATGTATATTATTGTGGAATTTCTACCTTTTTCATGTCGGGGTTACTATTCATGAGTTACTATTCACGAGTTACTATTCATGAGTTGCTATTCACGAGTTACTATTCACGACAAAATTGGTTTCTTTTTCTGACCAAATTATAGTTGAGTTACGAATATTACTCTTGAGATTAAAACTATATGTTGATCATATTATTTTTATCATCATATATAACATTTTTATAACCCTGATGTTGAAATTCTCTTTCACTGGAGTGTAAAGATGAGTAGATTATTGGTATGATCATGACTAGGGTTCTCTTTGGCCTGTAGTGCAAAGTTGAATTGTGACTGGTATGATCATGACCATTGAATTTATAATTGAATATCTTAAGCTTAAGTGCAAAGGTGAATTGATCAACATGGTTATAATTATTGTTTATATAAATTCTGAAATGATTATATATTTCTTTGAGATATTAATATCTTTGGCCTGTAGTGCAAAGATGAAACATTGATGAATATCTTTGGCATGTAGTGCAAAGATGAATTGTTGATGAATATCTTTGGCCCGTAGTGCAAAGATGACATGTTGTTGAATATCTTTGGCCAGTAGTGCAAAGATGAACAGATGTTGAGATAAACATGACCAACTGGTGATACAAATGAATATCTTTGGCCGTAGTGCAAAGATGAAGTTATTAGTATGATTATGAACAGGAAATGTGATTTGGTGTAACCATGATCTTTGATGTTTCAGGTAAAGATAGGTGATGAAAATTATCTTCGTCCTGGATGAGAAGAGGAATTTAGAACTACAGTTATGATTATGAGTTATTCATATGATTGTGGACCAGAATTGTTGATTGATGTTACAGGGATAAAACATTGTTGGTGGATTTTTAACATGGAGAAGATAATAGACTTTATAGTCTATTTGACTCTTCTAATGGATTGCTCGTTCCGCTGCAACTATGGTTGAAATTTTTATCATTTACCATATGTTCTAAATCTCTGATTTATTATTGATGAAGGCTATTGATAATTTAATTATCTTTAGTCATGATATTCTTTACTGAGCTAGTTGTGCTCACCCTTTTGCTTCACAATTCCTTTCAGGTAATAAGAGTGTAGCTGGGTCGAGCGGGGGTAACAAAGGAATAGAACGGTGGTCATCATTTAGTAGTTATATTTGGTGAAGAAAATAGGGTGAGGCGAACCCAACGTTGGAAGGGTGTTTTGTCACTATCATACAAGATGTCTAATGACATACAACCTCGTGTCATCATAAGACAGGGTTGTGCTCATCCACTTGCTGAGTATATCTATGGACACTACCTATATAATCTTGGTGTTTGTTTGAAGTATAATTCTCAATTAGAGACAGTGGAGATAATGATAAGTCAAGAGAAGACTCACCATTGGGAAGAATATGATAGTAATCTTCTCGTTTTTCTTTGGGGTCTATTGGGTCAACCAAGGATAATTCTGTGGCCATATGATATCTATCATAACCTAGATGCGTGGCCTCCCATGTACGAAGGTTTCCTTGAGCACTTCCCAAAGATTCTAATTTCTAAAACAGTTTTTGACTATACCTTTATGTAAGGTACCTTTGTGAGGTGCTGATACATCATGGTGTCTAATGTCACATTTGGTATATATTTGTATCCAAACTCACAGCATATGTGTTGTTGTATTTTACACGATAATTGTTGTAATAAAGTTGTAGTTGTTTTTTTGTACCATGTATTTGACGACTCAGAATGGGTTGGATGGAATGGACCTATTTTGGGGTTGTCACAGGTGGTATCAGAGCTTAGGGATATGATCTCTGGCGGAGATCGGGGAATAAAACTAGGAGGGGAGAGATGAGTAAATCCTTCGCTAGTGTGTCCTACCTAAGCTTATTTGTTGGTCAGTCATAATATCGGGATATTATGTGATATGTTAATTTGTTAAATTAACCCTTGTTTTGAAGCTGTATTCTAGAATGATATTTGAAATACAGGAGATGAGCAATGGAGAAATTATGATGACAAGGAAGATGGAATCTGAAATGAAAGGAAGGTATTCTCAATTCTTTGAAATACCAGGTACGTAAATTTCGAGGACGAAATTTCATAAGGAGGGGAGATTGTAAGACCCCGAATTTTATGAAATAAAAGTATTCAATTTTTCTTATAATTACTATTCAGTAAATGGTTAAATTGATAAAAGTTTAAAGTTATGGGTGAAATATGAATTTTTTTTCAAAATAAGCAAGTGGTTATAAAATAATCATTGTTGTCGGGGAATATTCGTTTGGTCGTGGAATATTCTTTCTGTCGGGGAATATTCGTACGACGGCGCAGCTATTTGTGGGCCCCATAACAGAATAACTGTCGGGTGAAGAAAACGACAAATTTGAGTTTTTACAAATAACGGCGTAGTTGTTACCGTTAACACTGTTGGAATACCCGGTGGTTAAAATACAGTAATACGCGTTATTGCACAGTAGCACACGGTATTGCATAGTATTTTTGAAATTATTGATTCTTACGTAAGAAGGCACTACTCAATAATTGTTACAGTAATTACTGTTCAATATTTTATTTTATTGATTCAATAATTGCTGCGTTGATATTTTATATTATTGTTGTTTCAATAATTGTTGCTGCACAGTATTTTCTATTATCAGATCAATAATTCATATTATTTGAATAATATTATTAGATAGCATTATTGGCAATGTCTAGAAAGTTCTGTCTAAGGAGAGGTTTGGTCATCTAATTGCGCGCCAGTAAGGAGAAATCCTTATTGGAAAGCCCCCTCTTTCCTGGGAACGGCCTGGTTGTCATAAATGTGATTCTGTAATATTATTTGTGAATAATTAATTATTGATTCATATGATAAGAAAATATTTATTTTATGTGGATATAAATGAGGGATATATTTTTGTGGTTAAAAATGAAGGAGTTAATGTTGAGGTTTTTATCCGTATTTTTGTCGGAATGGAGGTATTAAAAATCAGGGTTTTTGAGATATTTTGCGGGGGTTATAATTTTTAATCCGACCGTTGGATCGTGGTAATTTTTGGATATGTTATACATATATAAGTTGAGTATATGCCCACAAATTTTGAACCGTTAAAAATGAACGTATGATTTATTATGAATTTTACGAGATGACTGGTTCAGAAATTGTTGAATTTTCGGAGTTTATCATTTTGGTGGAAAATTCTAGAATTGGTGGGCCCCACTTGTGGTTGGTGAAGAAATGTGCTGAATTATATTTCAAATGTGGTGGGTGGGAATAGTAGCAGGTAAAGCCATCAGGTTGCAGGTCAAACCTACCAAAATTTTCCTATAAATAGAGGGCTAAGTTAGAATTGAAAATCACACCAGAAACATAAGCTTTCTCTCTTTCTCTCTCTATATTATGAAGCATATTTTGTGAGTTTTTAGATACTTGGTGAGTTGCTATTCATCAGTGCAAGTTTCCTTCAGCATCATATCCGATATCCAGTCAGAAGTACTGCTCTTTTGAGGTAAGGGATAGTAAGGGATATTAAGGGATTTTAAGGGTTGTTATGATTTTCAGTTTCGTAATTTTTCTGATCTTCAAAAATTCTGGAAAAATTTGAAATGATATTTTGATGAGTTTTCTTGATTGTGTCCAAAAATGGTGATTTTTGGATGTATAGATTGAGAGTTATGAATTTTATGAGAAAAGACTATTTTAAAAGTAACAGCTTATAATTCCTTGTGGTTAACTCCAAAATTGATGAAATTTTTATTGGGAGTACATGTATATGATAGAAGTATACTCTGTAAATTTCAGAATTTTTAGACAAAAGTACAATTTTTGATAAATGTCTAAATATTCGGCTATTTTGGCCATATGAAAAATAGTAAATGACTTTTAAAAATTCTGAGAAAAATATATGTTCACTATGGGACTATATTATGCTAAATTCCAGAAAAGAAATATTTTTGGAACTGATTTGGTATTTTTCATGAAAATAGTCTAGTTATGAGTAAATGAATTAAATATGTTATGTGAAGTAAGAAAATTGGAAAATAGGATTTTATGGCTTGAGAATCCTATATGAGGTATATGCAGATTTTTGATGAGGGTTTTGGTTATTGATGATGAAATCTTATGAGTTTGGCATTTTTGATGATTAAATGCATTAATTAGTAAAGTGTAAACAATTTAAATAAATTGTTTATAAGCTTAAGAAATGTTATTCTTTCAATATCATTATACCGAAATATTGGTATGTATTTTATTGTGGAATTTCTACCTTTTTCATGTCGGGGTTACTATTCATGAGTTACTATTCACGAGTTACTATTCATGAGTTGCTATTCACGAGTTACTATTCACGACAAAATTGGTTTCTTTTTCTGACCAAATTATAGTTGAGTTACGAATATTACTCTTGAGATTAAAACTATATGTTGATCATATTATTTTTATCATCATATATAACATTTTTATAACCCTGATGTTGAAATTCTCTTTCACTGGAGTGTAAAGATGAGTAGATTATTGGTATGATCATGACTAGGGTTCTCTTTGGCCTGTAGTGCAAAGTTGAATTGTGACTGGTATGATCATGACCATTGAATTTATAATTGAATATCTTAAGCTTAAGTGCAAAGGTGAATTGATCAACATGGTTATAATTATTGTTTATATAAATTCTGAAATGATTATATATTTCTTTGAGATATTAATATATTTGGCCTGTAGTGCAAATATGAAATTGATGAATATCTTTGGCATGTAGTGCAAAGATGAATTGTTGATGAATATCTTTGGCCCGTAGTGCAAAGATGACATGTTGTTGAATATCTTTGGCCAGTAGTGCAAAGATGAACAGATGTTGAGATAAACATGACCAACTGGTGATACAAATGAATATCTTTGGCCGTAGTGCAAAGATGAAGTTATTAGTATGATTATGAACAGGAAATGTGATTTGGTATAACCATGATCTTTGATGTTTCAGGTAAAGACAGGTGATGAAAATTATCTTCGTCCTGGATGAGAAGAGGAATTTAGAACTACAGTTATGATTATGAGTTATTCATATGATTGTGGACCAGAATTGTTGATTGATGTTACAGGGATAAAACATTGTTGGTGGATTTTTAACATGGAGAAGATAATAGACTTTATAGTCTATTTGACTCTTCTAATGGATTGCTCGTTCCGCTGCAACTATGGTTGAAATTTTTATCATTTACCATATGTTCTAAATCTCTGATTTATTATTGATGAAGGCTATTGATAATTTAATTATCTTTAGTCATGATATTCTTTACTGAGCTAGTTGTGCTCACCCTTTTGCTTCACAATTCCTTTCAGGTAATAAGAGTGTAGCTGGGTCGAGCGGGGGTAACAAGGGAATAGAACGGTGGTCATCATTTAGTAGTTATATTTGGTGAAGAAAATAGGGTGAGGCGAACCCAACGTTGGAAGGGTGTTTTGTCACTATCATACAAGATGTCTAATGACATACAACCTCGTGTCATCATAAGACAGGGTTGTGCTCATCCACTTGCTGAGTATATCTATGGGCACTACCTATATAATCTTGGTGTTTGTTTGAAGTATAATTCTCAATTAGAGACAGTGGAGATAATGATAAGTCAAGAGAAGACTCACCATTGGGAAGAATATGATAGTAATCTTCTCGTTTTTCTTTGGGGTCTATTGGGTCAACCAAGGATAATTCTGTGGCCATATGATATCTATCATAACCTAGACGCGTGGCCTCCCATGTACGAAGGTTTCCTTGAGCACTTCCCAAAGATTCTAATTTCTAAAACAGTTTTTGACTATACCTTTATGTAAGGTACCTTTGTGAGGTGCTGATACATGATGGAACTAATGTCACATTTGGTATATATTTGTATCCAAACTCACAGCATATGTGTTGTTGTATTTTGCACGACAATTGTTGTAATAAAGTTGTAGTTGTTTTTTTGTACCATGTATTTGACGACTCAGAATGGGTTGGATGGAATGGACCTATTTTGGGGTTGTCACAGGTGGTATCAGAGCTTAGGGATATGATCTCTGGCGGAGATCGGGGAATAAAACTAGGAGGGGAGAGATGAGTAAATCCTTCGCTAGTGTGTCCTACCTAAGCTTATTTGTTGGTCAGTCATAATATCGGGATATTATGTGATATGTTAATTTGTTAAATTAACCCTTGTTTTGAAGCTGTATTCTAGAATGATATTTGAAATACAGGAGATGAGCAATGGAGAAATTATGATGACAAGGAAGATGGAATCTGAAATGAAAGGAAGGTATTCTCAACTCTTTGAAATACCAGGTACGTAAATTTCGAGGACGAAATTTCATAAGGAGGGGAGATTGTAAGACCCCGAATTTTATGAAATAAAAGTATTCAATTTTTCTTATAATTACTATTCAGTAAATGGTTAAATTGATAAAAGTTTAAAGTTATGGGTGAAATATGAATTTTTTTCAAAATAAGCAAGTGGTTATAAAATAATCATTGTTGTCGGGGAATATTCGTTTGGTCGTGGAATATTCTTTCTGTCGGGGAATATTCGTACGACGGCGCAGCTATTTGTGGGCCCCATAACGAATAACTGTCGGGTGAAGAAAACGACAAATTTGAGTTTTTACAAATAACGGCGTAGTTGTTACCGTTAACACTGTTGGAATACCCGGTGGTTAAAATACAGTAATACGCGTTATTGCACAGTAGCACACGGTATTGCATAGTATTTTTGAAATTATTGATTCTTACGTAAGAAGGCACTACTCAATAATTGTTACAGTAATTACTGTTCAATATTTTATTTTATTGATTCAATAATTGCTGCGTTGATATTTTATATTATTGTTGTTTCAATAATTGTTGCTGCACAGTATTTTCTATTATCAGATCAATAATTCATATTATTTGAATAGTATTATTAGATAGCATTATTGGCAATGTCTAGAAAGTTCTGTCTAAGGAGAGGTTTGGTCATCTAATTGCGCGCCAGTAAGGAGAAATCCTTATTGGAAAGCCCCCTCTTTCCTGGGAACGGCCTGGTTGTCATAAATGTGATTCTGTAATATTATTTGTGAATAATTAATTATTGATTCATATGATAAGAAAATATTTATTTTATGTGGATATAAATGAGGGATATATTTTTGTGGTTAAAAATGAAGGAGTTAATGTTGAGGTTTTTATCCGTATTTTTGTCGGAATGGAGGTATTAAAAATCAGGGTTTTTGAGATATTTTGCGGGGGTTATAATTTTTAATCCGACCGTTGGATCGTGGTAATTTTTGGATATGTTATACATATATAAGTTGAGTATATGCCCACAAATTTTGAACCGTTAAAAATGAACGTATGATTTATTATGAATTTTACGAGATGACTGGTTCAGAAATTGTTGAATTTTCGGAGTTTATCATTTTGGTGGAAAATTCTAGAATTGGTGGGCCCCACTTGTGGTTGGTGAAGAAATGTGCTGAATTATATTTCAAATGTGGTGGGTGGGAATAGTAGCAGGTAAAGCCATCAGGTTGCAGGTCAAACCTACCAAAATTTTCCTATAAATAGAGGGCTAAGTTAGAATTGAAAATCACACCAAAAACATAAGCTTTCTCTCTTTCTCTCTCTATATTATGAAGCATATTTTGTGAGTTTTTAGATACTTGGTGAGTTGCTATTCATCAGTGCAAGTTTCCTTCAGCATCATATCCGATATCCAGTCAGAAGTACTGCTCTTTTGAGGTAAGGGATAGTAAGGGATATTAAGGGATTTTAAGGGTTGTTATGATTTTCAGTTTCGTAATTTTTCTGATCTTCAAAAATTCTGGAAAAATTTGAAATGATATTTTGATGAGTTTTCTTGATTGTGTCCAAAAATGGTGATTTTTGGATGTATAGATTGAGAGTTATGAATTTTATGAGAAAAGACTATTTTAAAAGTAACAGCTTATAATTCCTTGTGGTTAACTCCAAAATTGATGAAATTTTTATTGGGAGTACATGTATATGATAGAAGTATACTCTGTAAATTTCAGAATTTTTAGACAAAAGTACAATTTTTGATAAATGTCTAAATATTCGGCTATTTTGGCCATATGAAAAATAGTAAATGACTTTTAAAAATTCTGAGAAAAATATATGTTCACTATGGGACTATATTATGCTAAATTCCAGAAAAGAAATATTTTTGGAACTGATTTGGTATTTTTCATGAAAATAGTCTAGTTATGAGTAAATGAATTAAATATGTTATGTGAAGTAAGAAAATTGGAAAATAGGATTTTATGGCTTGAGAATCCTATATGAGGTATATGCAGATTTTTGATGAGGGTTTTGGTTATTGATGATGAAATCTTAAGAGTTGGCATTTTATGATGATTAAATGCATTAATTAGTAAAGTGTAAACAATTTAAATAAATTGTTTATAAGCTTAAGAAATTTTATTCTTTCAATATCATTATACCGAAATATTGGTATGTATTTTATTGTGGAATTTCTACCTTTTTCATGTCGGGGTTACTATTCATGAGTTACTATTCACGAGTTACTATTCACGACAAAATTGGTTTCTTTTTCTGACCAAATTATAGTTGAGTTACGAATATTACTCTTGAGATTAAAACTATATGTTGATCATATTATTTTTATCATCATATATAACATTTTTATAACCCTGATGTTGAAATTCTCTTTCACTGGAGTGTAAAGATGGGTAGATTATTGGTATGATCATGACTAGGGTTCTCTTTGGCCTGTAGTGCAAAGTTGAATTGTGACTGGTATGATCATGACCATTGAATTTATAATTGAATATCTTAAGCTTAAGTGCAAAGGTGAATTGATCAACATGGTTATAATTATTGTTTATATAAATTCTGAAATGATTATATATTTCTTTAAGATATTAATATCTTTGGCCTGTAGTGCAAATATGAATTGTTGATGAATATCTTTGGCATGTAGTGCAAAGATGAATTGTTGATGAATATCTTTGGCCCGTAGTGCAAAGATGACATGTTGTTGAATATCTTTGGCCAGTAGTGCAAAGATGAACAAATGTTGAGATAAACATGACCAACTGGTGATACAAATGAATATCTTTGGCCGTAGTGCAAAGATGAAGTTATTAGTATGATTATGAACAGGAAATGTGATTTGGTATAACCATGATCTTTGATGTTTCAGGTAAAGACAGGTGATGAAAATTATCTTCGTCCTGGATGAGAAGAGGAATTTAGAACTACAATTATGATTATGAGTTATTCATATGATTGTGGACCAGAATTGTTGATTGATGTTACAGGGATAAAACATTGTTGGTGGATTTTTAACATGGAGAAGATAATAGACTTTATAGTCTATTTGACTCTTCTAATGGATTGCTCGTTCCGCTGCAACTATGGTTGAAATTTTTATCATTTACCATATGTTCTAAATCTCTGATTTATTATTGATGAAGGCTATTGATAATTTAATTATCTTTAGTCATGATATTCTTTACTGAGCTAGTTGTGCTCACCCTTTTGCTTCACAATTCCTTTCAGGTAATAAGAGTGTAGCTGGGTCGAGCGGGGGTAACAAAGGAATAGAACGGTGGTCATCATTTAGTAGTTATATTTGGTGAAGAAAATAGGGTGAGGCGAACCCAACGTTGGAAGGGTGTTTTGTCACTATCATACAAGATGTCTAATGACATACAACCTCGTGTCATCATAAGACAGGGTTGTGCTCATCCACTTGCTGAGTATATCTATGGGCACTACCTATATAATCTTGGTGTTTGTTTGAAGTATAATTCTCAATTAGAGACAGTGGAGATAATGATAAGTCAAGAGAAGACTCACCATTGGGAAGAATATGATAGTAATCTTCTCGTTTTTCTTTGGGGTCTATTGGGTCAACCAAGGATAATTCTGTGGCCATATGATATCTATCATAACCTAGACGCGTGGCCTCCCATGTACGAAGGTTTCCTTGAGCACTTCCCAAAGATTCTAATTTCTAAAACAGTTTTTGACTATACCTTTATGTAAGGTACCTTGTGAGGTGATGTCCATGATGGTGTCCAATGTCACATTTGGTATATATTTGTATCCAAACTAACAGCATATGTGTTGTTGTATTTTGCACGACAATTGTTGTAATAAAGTTGTAGTTGTTTTTTGTACCATATATTTGACGACTCAGAATGGGTTGGATGGAATGGACCTATTTTGGGGTTGTCACAGGTGGTATCAGAGCTTAGGGATATGATCTCTGGCGGAGATCGGGGAATAAAACTAGGAGGGGAGAGATGAGTAAATCCTTCGCTAGTGTGTCCTACCTAAGCTTATTTGTTGGTCAGTCATAATATCGGGATATTATGTGATATGTTAATTTGTTAAATTAACCCTTGTTTTGAAGCTGTATTCTAGAATGATATTTGAAATACAGGAGATGAGCAATGGAGAAATTATGATGACAAGGAAGATGGAATCTGAAATGAAAGGAAGGTATTCTCAATTCTTTGAAATACCAGGTACGTAAATTTCGAGGACGAAATTTCATAAGGAGGGGAGATTGTAAGACCCCGAATTTTATGAAATAAAAGTATTCAATTTTTCTTATAATTACTATTCAGTAAATGGTTAAATTGATAAAAGTTTAAAGTTATGGGTGAAATATGAATTTTTTTCAAAATAAGCAAGTGGCTATAAAATAATCATTGTTGTCGGGGAATATTCGTTTGGTCGTGGAATATTATTTCTGTCGGGGAATATTCGTACGACGGCGCAGCTATTTGTGGGCCCCATAACAGAATAACTGTCGGGTGAAGAAAACGACAAATTTGAGTTTTTACAAATAACGGCGTAGTTGTTACCGTTAACACTGTTGGAATACCCGGTGGTTAAAATACAGTAATACGCGTTATTGCACAGTAGCACACGGTATTGCATAGTATTTTTGAAATTATTGATTCTTACGTAAGAAGGCACTACTCAATAATTGTTACAGTAATTACTGTTCAATATTTTATTTTATTGATTCAATAATTGCTGCGTTGATATTTTATATTATTGTTGTTTCAATAATTGTTGCTGCACAGTATTTTCTATTATCAGATCAATAATTCATATTATTTGAATAGTATTATTAGATAGCATTATTGGCAATGTCTAGAAAGTTCTGTCTAAGGAGAGGTTTGGTCATCTAATTGCGCGCCAGTAAGGAGAAATCCTTATTGGAAAGCCCCCTCTTTCCTGGGAACGGCCTGGTTGTCATAAATGTGATTCTGTAATATTATTTGTGAATAATTAATTATTGATTCATATGATAAGAAAATATTTATTTTATGTGGATATAAATGAGGGATATATTTTTGTGGTTAAAAATGAAGGAGTTAATGTTGAGGTTTTTATCCGTATTTTTGTCGGAATGGAGGTATTAAAAATCAGGGTTTTTGAGATATTTTGCGGGGGTTATAATTTTTAATCCGACCGTTGGATCGTGGTAATTTTTGGATATGTTATACATATATAAGTTGAGTATATGCCCACAAATTTTGAACCGTTAAAAATGAACGTATGATTTATTATGAATTTTACGAGATGACTGGTTCAGAAATTGTTGAATTTTCGGAGTTTATCATTTTGGTGGAAAATTCTAGAATTGGTGGGCCCCACTTGTGGTTGGTGAAGAAATGTGCTGAATTATATTTCAAATGTGGTGGGTGGGAATAGTAGCAGGTAAAGCCATCAGGTTGCAGGTCAAACCTACCAAAATTTTCCTATAAATAGAGGGCTAAGTTAGAATTGAAAATCACACCAAAAACATAAGCTTTCTCTCTTTCTCTCTCTATATTATGAAGCATATTTTGTGAGTTTTTAGATACTTGGTGAGTTGCTATTCATCAGTGCAAGTTTCCTTCAGCATCATATCCGATATCCAGTCAGAAGTACTGCTCTTTTGAGGTAAGGGATAGTAAGGGATATTAAGGGATTTTAAGGGTTGTTATGATTTTCAGTTTCGTAATTTTTCTGATCTTCAAAAATTCTGGAAAAATTTGAAATGATATTTTGATGAGTTTTCTTGATTGTGTCCAAAAATGGTGATTTTTGGATGTATAGATTGAGAGTTATGAATTTTATGAGAAAAGACTATTTTAAAAGTAACAGCTTATAATTCCTTGTGGTTAACTCCAAAATTGATGAAATTTTTATTGGGAGTACATGTATATGATAGAAGTATACTCTGTAAATTTCAGAATTTTTAGACAAAAGTACAATTTTTGATAAATGTCTAAATATTCGGCTATTTTGGCCATATGAAAAATAGTAAATGACTTTTAAAAATTCTGAGAAAAATATATGTTCACTATGGGACTATATTATGCTAAATTCCAGAAAAGAAATATTTTTGGAACTGATTTGGTATTTTTCATGAAAATAGTCTAGTTATGAGTAAATGAATTAAATATGTTTTGTGAAGTAAGAAAATTGGAAAATAGGATTTTATGGCTTGAGAATCCTATATGAGGTATATGCAGATTTTTGATGAGGGTTTTGGTTATTGATGATGAAATCTTATGAGTTGGCATTTTTGATGATTAAATGCATTAATTAGTAAGTGTAAACAATTTAAATAAATTGTTTATAAGCTTAAGAAATGTTATTCTTTCAATATCATTATACCGAAATATTGGTATGTATATTATTGTGGAATTTCTACCTTTTTCATGTCGGGGTTACTATTCATGAGTTACTATTCACGAGTTACTATTCATGAGTTGCTATTCACGAGTTACTATTCACGACAAAATTGGTTTCTTTTTCTACCAAATTATAGTTGAGTTACGAATATTACTCTTGAGATTAAAACTATATGTTGATCATATTATTTTTATCATCATATATAACATTTTTATAACCCTGATGTTGAAATTCTCTTTCACTGGAGTGTAAAGATGGGTAGATTATTGGTATGATCATGACTAGGGTTCTCTTTGGCCTGTAGTGCAAAGTTGAATTGTGACTGGTATGATCATGACCATTGAATTTATAATTGAATATCTTAAGCTTAAGTGCAAAGGTGAATTGATCAACATGGTTATAATTATTGTTTATATAAATTCTGAAATGATTATATATTTCTTTGAGATATTAATATATTTGGCCTGTAGTGCAAATATGAAACATTGATGAATATCTTTGGCATGTAGTGCAAAGATGAATTGTTGATGAATATCTTTGGCCCGTAGTGCAAAGATGACATGTTGTTGAATATCTTTGGCCAGTAGTGCAAAGATGAACAAATGTTGAGATAAACATGACCAACTGGTGATACAAATGAATATCTTTGGCCGTAGTGCAAAGATGAAGTTATTAGTATGATTATGAACAGGAAATGTGATTTGGTATAACCATGATCTTTGATGTTTCAGGTAAAGATAGGTGATGAAAATTATCTTCGTCCTGGATGAGAAGAGGAATTTAGAACTACAGTTATGATTATGAGTTATTCATATGATTGTGGACCAGAATTGTTGATTGATGTTACAGGGATAAAACATTGTTGGTGGATTTTTAACATGGAGAAGATAATAGACTTTATAGTCTATTTGACTCTTCTAATGGATTGCTCGTTCCGCTGCAACTATGGTTGAAATTTTTATCATTTACCATATGTTCTAAATCTCTGATTTATTATTGATGAAGGCTATTGATAATTTAATTATCTTTAGTCATGATATTCTTTACTGAGCTAGTTGTGCTCACCCTTTTGCTTCACAATTCCTTTCAGGTAATAAGAGTGTAGCTGGGTCGAGCGGGGGTAACAAAGGAATAGAACGGTGGTCATCATTTAGTAGTTATATTTGGTGAAGAAAATAGGGTGAGGCGAACCCAACGTTGGAAGGGTGTTTTGTCACTATCATACAAGATGTCTAATGACATACAACCTCGTGTCATCATAAGACAGGGTTGTGCTCATCCACTTGCTGAGTATATCTATGGGCACTACCTATATAATCTTGGTGTTTGTTTGAAGTATAATTCTCAATTAGAGACAGTGGAGATAATGATAAGTCAAGAGAAGACTCACCATTGGGAAGAATATGATAGTAATCTTCTCGTTTTTCTTTGGGGTCTATTGGGTCAACCAAGGATAATTCTGTGGCCATATGATATCTATCATAACCTAGACGCGTGGCCTCCCATGTACGAAGGTTTCCTTGAGCACTTCCCAAAGATTCTAGTTTCTAAAACAGTTTTTGACTGTACCTTTATGTAAGGTACCTTTGTGAGGTGCTGATACATGATGGTGTCCAATGTCACATTTGGTATATATTTGTATCCAAACTCACAGCATATGTGTTGTTGTATTTTACACTATAATTGTTGTAATAAAGTTGTAGTTGTTTTTTTGTACCATGTATTTGACGACTCAGAATGGGTTGGATGGAATGGACCTATTTTGGGGTTGTCACATGGAATATCTATTGACCCGGCAAAGATTGAAGCTATTCAAAGTTGGGAGCAACCCAAATCAGTGACCGAAGTACGTAGCTTTCTCGGCTTAGCTGGTTAATATCGGAGATTCGTGGAAGGATTTTCTCGAATCGCTACTCCACTAACTCAGCTGACTCGTAAAGATACAAAATTCAGTTTGAGCGAGGAATGTGAGAATAGTTTTCAAGAACTCAAGAGAAGACTCATTTCAGCACCTGTTCTGACCATACCATCTGGCTCGGAAGGATTTGTCATCTACAGTGATGCTTCGGGCAAAGGGTTGGGATGTGTTCTCATGTAACATGGGAAAGTCATAGCCTATGCCTCGCGACAACTCAAAGAATATGAGAGGAATTATCCTACTCATGATCTAGAGTTGGCAGCAGTCGTTTTTGCACAAAAAATTTGGAGGCATTACTTGTATGGGGAGAAAGTGGAGATCTTTACGGATCATAAAAGCCTCAAATATTTCTTCACTCAAAAGGAACTCAACATGCGACAACGACGTTGGCTTGAACTGTTGAAAGATTATGATCATACCATCCAATACCATCATGGAAAAGTGAACGTGGTAGCTGATGCATTGATTAGAAGATCATATGCGGGTACGAGTGCGATATTGTCAACGCAAAGGCCCATTTTGTGTGACTTGCAAAGGATAGAGATAGAGTTAAAGACTCCCGGGGCCCATGTGATGATGGTGAATATACGAGTAGAACCGACTTTAATTGATAAAGTTAAAGCTGCTTAAACTACAGACCTGAACCTGATGCGTATGAGGAAGAAAGTGCAAGAAGGTGCTATGCCGGAAGTAAAAATCGATGAGGAAGAAATACTTCGAGTCAACTCCAGACTTTGTGTAACCCTGATTTAAAGTATAACATCATGATGGAGGCGCACAACACACCGTTTGTAATCCATCCTGGGAGTACCAAAATATATCATGATCTCCGACATACATTTTGGTGGGGCAATATGAAGAGAGAGATAGCGCTATTTATCTCAAGGTGTCTAACGTGTAAACGAGTCAAGGCGGAATATCAAGTACCAAAAGGTCTATTACAACTACTTAAAATTCCAGAATGGAAGTGGGAGCACATTACCATAGATTTCGTCACCGGTCTTCCCAAGATTTCTCAAGGTATAGATGCGATTTGGGTTATTGTTGATAGATTGACCAAGTCGGCTCATTTTTTACCTATACGAGAAACTTATACACTTGAACGTCTTGCTCGTATGTACATAAACGAGATTTTAAGATTGCATGGTATGCCAGTATCCATAGTTTCTGATCAAGACCCAAGATTTACTTCACGATTTTGGGTTAGTTGGCAGAAAGCTATAGGCACGGATTTACGGTTTAGTTCGGCGTATCATCCTCAAACGGACGGGCAGTCGGAGAGGACTATTCAAACTCTTGAAGATCTATTAAGACTCTGTGTCCTTGATTTTAAGGGAAGTTGGGACAAGTTCTTACCATTGGTGGAGTTTTCCTACAATAACAGCTATCAAGCAAGTATTGGCATGGCTCCATTCGAAGCGCTGTATGGAAGAAAGTGTCGTTCTCCAGTATGCTAGGATGAGGTGGGTGAAGCAACGTTGTTGGGACCGGAGTTGGTACGTATGACTACGAAAAAGATTCAAACGATCCGGCAACGTATAAAAACCTCACAAGATCGACAAAAGAGTTATGCTGATCTTCATCGAAAGGTCGTGGAATTCGGTATTGGAGATCATGTGTTGTTACGTGTTGCTCCATGGAAAGGAGTTACGAGATTTGGAAAGAGAGGAAAGCTCAATCCTCGATTCATTGGCCCATTTTTAATCCTCGATCGAGTAGGAACTGTGGCTTATAGACTCGCTTTACCTCCAAGTATGTCTCGTGTTCATAATGTTTTTCACATATCAATGTTACGTAAATATGTAAAAGACCCGCACCACATTATTGAGTTAGAATCGGACGAAATAGCGGAAGATTTAACGTATGAAGAGGTTCCTGTTCAAATCTTGGATAAGAAGGATCATGTTCTACGCTCCAAGGTTATACCTTAAGTCAAAGTTTTGTAGAGAAACCACGATGTTGAGGAAATAACCTGGGAGTTAGAATCTGAAATGAAATCAAGGTATCCTTACCTCTTCGACATATCAGGTACGTACCCTAATTTTATGGCAAAATTTCATAAGAAGGGGAGATTGTAAGACCCCAATTTTTTTTAATAAAGATGAATTTTTTATAAATATCATTTTTAAATATTATGGAATGAATTTGATATAATGTTATAGTTGTGGGTAATATTTAAAAATTTTACAAAGTACGCAAGTTGTTGTATAATATTCAAATGGTCGGTGAATATTTGTTTTAACAGGGAATATTCGTACGACGGCAAAATCATTGGTGGACCCCATAACTGAATTATTGTCAGATTGAGAAAACGACAAAAATATTTTATGAAAATAACGGCGAAAGTTTTACCGTTAATACTGTTGAACTACTCGGTAGTAAAAGTACAGTAATACGCGTGGTTGCATAGTAGCACACAGTATTGATTATTGATGCTTATGTGATAAGTCACTCAGTTTTATTTTATTAGTATTATTAATGTAATAAAATAGAAAAGCTTTTTATATAAAACAGAATACTTTTATAAAGTTATTTGTTTTATTAAATTTTAAATAGAATATATTATATTTTATTATGCATAGTATTTGTATAGTGCATGCATAGTGTTTGTATAGTAAAATCTTTTTATATAAAATATAATACTTTTATAAAGTTATTCGTTTTATTAGATTATAAATAGAATATATTATATTTTATTTAAAAGATTTTACTTTAAATATGGATCGTCCGATTAAAAGTAAATCAATCTGAACCGTTCATGAATTAGTTACTATGCAGTCCATTCTTCTATAAATAGAAGTTCATTCCTTCATTATTTCTTACGAATTCACTGAAACTCTAGAGAGAGAAATTATAGAGGGAAAGAAGAAAAGTATTCTGCTATTGCACTACTCATATATCCAGTACTCTTCTTCTTAAGGTAAGGGGTATTATTTTTTTTGTAGTCATGAAGAGAACTTCTGTTATTCCATTATTTATTATTCTGTTGGAATAACCTGTATACGCGGGCTACCCTATACTTGGTGAACTTCTTTTGTTATTCTATTATTTATTATTCTATTAGAATATCATGTCTGTACGTTTTACGCCAGACCTGGTTCCGTCTTTATTATTCTGTTGGAATATCCTGTCTGTGCGTTTTACGCCGGACCTGGTTCCGTCTTTATTATTCTGTTGGAATATCCTGTCGGTGCGTTTACGCCGGACCTGGTTCTATTATTTATTATTCTGTCGGAATATCCTGTCGGTGCGTTTACGCATGACCTGGTTCCATTATTTATTTTTCTGTTGGAATAACCTGCATGTGCAGTCTATCGTATTCCTGGTGATTTCTTTTGTTATTCCATTCTTTATTATACTCAGTTGGTTAAAGTTTTAACTTCTATACTCCATGAAATTAGTGGAATATCCTTGATATTTGCGCTTCATCCAGTATCTTTTCATGAAAATATTATTCTGAGCAATCTTGAATTTTACTCTACAAAGAAGTATCATGTTTACAATTTGTACGTTATTAGTTCCTGGATAAATTAATTCTTGAACTTGTTTTATTGAATGCTTATATCATTGTCATCATCCTCATGTTTATATTTTGTTGAAAGTCATCTGTTGCATGTAGTGCATAGATGGACTTGGTATGATTATAACCAGGGATTATTCGGTGTAATCATGACCGTAATGTTACGAATGATGTGGTAAAAGTCCTCATTGGCCCGTAGTGTATTGATGGACAGTTGTTGGCATGATCATGACCATTGATGAATACACAAATATTCTTGGCCCGTAGTGCATGGATAATTTGTGGTCGTGATACTAATGAATATCCTTGGCCGTAGTGTAAGGATGATGTAGATTATTTATTAAGCTGAGTCTCAGCGATAAAAGTGATGAAAAACCTTTTAAACCATAGAAGATAGTAGATTTTATTCTCTACTTGACTCTTTTAATGGATTGCTTGTTCCGCTGTAGTTAAACTTGATGTCTATTGTATTTTATCAGTTTAACATTGTTGAAGACTAATGATAATTTATTCTGCATTATCTTAGTCATAATATTTTTTACTGGGCTAGTTGAGGTCACTCTTTCTTTCACTGTTCTCTTCAAGAAATGAGAACGTAGCCGGGACTAGTCGAAAAACGGAGTGACGGTCCAGATGATAGTATTAGTAGTCCTCACTATTCTATTAAATAGTGTGACAATAAATGTAATGAGGACTTATTCTGAGAGTGAATATTGTCTAGAAGACAGTATTTGTATTAAAAACTCACAGCTCTCTTATTATATATTAAAGATTGTATTTGTATTCTGTACCATGTATTTGGCGACTCAGAATATGTGATGTATATTTATTTTGGGGGCGTCACACATATCCTGTTATATACATTTCTAGAATACTTGAGAAGTTAAGATATTAGAAATCCTGTGATCAAGTAACACACCAGCTGGGCTGAGATAAATGAAACTGGTGGATTATGGATGGATTTTCCAGTATTGGTATGGTCATGGTGTGTTGTTTATATGCAGTTGCATGTGTAAGGTATTCCATGAGTTTTTATTTTGCTGTAATTTCAGTTTTTATGAGTTGTTATTTTACTGTAATTTCAGTTTTGGACCCATGTACATGTTCTTCTTCTTTCTTTCCAAGTGTAATGGTATCCTTTTTTAATCACAAATATGCCTGCATTTCTAATTTGGCCTTAGTTTTTTACTTGTTACTTTCTTTGTACAAGTTATTTGATTGTAGTTCTTTGATTGTACTTCTTTCAATTATCAACAATTTTTTTTCAAGAAATTCATCAATGTTGCACTGAACTGAAAGTTACTTGATTGTAATTCTATGACCTTATGTGCTGACACCTCCATTATTATAACATAACTTATGTAAAACTGAGTTTTCATTCTGTGGGCAAGGAAATCGTGTCTTGCCAGTTAGGGTTTCGTGTTGGTTGAGGAGGAGAGAAATTCAGGAAGAACACGGAATTGATTGATTGATCGAAGAGGGGAGAACGACAGGTGGGCGATTACTCCAATGACACGTGGCAGAACTCCTAGAATCCGAAAATTGTGTTAGGGTTATTGGGATTCCAAGAGCCTTCTTCTTGAGTCCTTCCACTCCTAGAATCCGGAAACCTTATTAGGGTTATTGGAATTCCAACAGTCTTCCTGAGTGTTGAGAGAGAATGTCCAAGTCCTTTGATCTTCTAAGAGTCCAAGTCCTGAGTCTCAAGAGAGGTTCAAACCCTTTTAGTGCTTTTAGGTGGAATATCCAAGCCTTAAGTCACCAAAAAAGTCCCCCCTTCCTATAATGAAAGTGGTATTTATAGAGTTTTCTGAAATTAAGTAGTCACATGTTTTCAAGAAAATTTCAGAAATACCCTTTAGTTATTAGAATAATGCCCATATTGCCCTGTCTTTCTAGCCACCAATCCAATCCCTCAATTAATTCCCAAAACAAGCCGTCTCCACGAGTCTTCTGCCTCGAGACACGTGGAGGCTTCTCTCGGGTCTAGCACATTAATTTTTAACTTTTTTGTCTTCATTTAATTAGGTCATGTGAACCCTAATTTTGCACTTGGGCCCACACATTCAATGTTATATTTCTACTTATGACCTTATGTTCTGACACCTCCATTTTTTGTTTGCAGAGTTCTTATGTTTGAATGTGTAATATGTACTTTATCATTTAATATTTATCAATCAGAGCACTTTGAATATCAGTTTTTCTCATTTGTATCATTGTATGTATTAGTAATATGTTACTCATTTAGTCATTTTCTTCTTGAGCTTTATAGCAAGTATTTACAGTTTTTTTTTAAAAAAAATGAAAAAGCCCGCGGGCCGGGCCGGCCCAACCCAACCCGGGCCACGGGCCGCTTAATTTTAGCCCACCAAAACCCGGGCCATTTGGCCCGGCCCGTTTGACAGGTCTAATTAATATCATAGATATCAGTGTTCTTCAAATAATAAGTTTGTCTAACTGTTTAATATCCGTGACTTTTAATTATGTAACTTTTCATTATTACCTTTGCTACGGTGACAATTATTAGTTCAATAATATGAAATACTGTGCATTTACTAATGTGACAATTATTGGTTCAATAATATAAAATAATGTGCAGTTGCTACAGTGACAATTATTTGTTCAATAAGGTGAAATACTATGCATTTACAACTGTGACAATTATTGGTTTAATAATACGAAATATTATGCAATTGCTACTATGACACTTATTGGTTCAATGATACGAAATATTGTGGATTTGTTACTGTGACAATTATTGATTCAATAATATGAAATATTATATAATAGCGTATATTATTGTGAAATACCATGTGCTATCGTGGAGTACCGCGTGTTACTACTCTTTTATCACCAGGTATTTTAACAATTAATAGTTCTATTGACAATTTTTATTAAAAATGTTATTTTTGTCATTTTTTGTATCTGACAATTATTTCGTTGTGTAATCCAAAAATGATTGGTTGTTTCGACACCGTCATACTTAGACCTGGCAAAAGAGGCCCAGGCCCACGATTTTTTTTTTAAATTAAAATGTTGCTACTTGTGGGTTGTGAGGCTTGAACACAAGACTTGTAAGTAAATAAATAAGAGTTCAAACCAACTGAGCTACAACAACTATTTATTTTTAATGTGATCTTCAATATATTTTAACTATAAATGAAAACTATAATTAAGATATGTAGTTAATGTAGGTAATTAATTAATAATACTATTAAAATTTTAATTGATTGAGATATGTAGTTAATGTAGGTAATTAATTAATCGTGTCTGTTTGTATTATTGTTTATTATTAATTATTTTATTATTTTTAATATTTATTATTATTACTATTTTTGGTGTTGCAAGATTTTATAAAAAAAAATTGAAGGGAGAAGCCCACGGGCCTAACAATTCTAGCCCACCAAAACTCAGGCCATTTTGGCCCTACCCGCCCGTTAGCCAGGTCTAGTCATACTTTATCGAATATTCTCCGACATACCAAATATTTCCAACATGCGCTTTATTTTTATAATTTACACATATCATAATTAACTTCAACTTTTTATTTATCAATTTAACACATTAATGTTTAAAATAATATTTATAAAGAAAATTAAGTTTTATTTATTAAAATTGGGGTCTTACAACAAACATTCTTATATCCAGATTATTTCGATTAGTCATTTTAAGGGTAATTTAATTATCACCTTATAATTAATTATAAAGTATTATTAAATTTTTTTTGTTTTTTAAATTTGAATAAAATTACATTAATTTTATGTTTTAAAATTTCGTAACTTAATTTTTAAATGTTAAAATATATCTGAATCTAGTACATATTAGGCCCATTATACAACATGAATCATCCAACCTTCGTGCACGAGTCAAGTGCCATTGAATGGCAGAAATTTCATAGAGCTGAACTTGTGGGTCCATATTCGAGAAAAAAATAGTCGATCCATTTCTCCGGAGACCAAAATAAAAAAAATAGTAGCTCCAATTACGGGTGTGTAAATAAATCGTTTTTTTTTTAATTTTTGAATGAACCGGCCAGTTCCGTATAAATATAAATCGGTTAAGTATCGGTATAAAAAACCAATATATACCGATTAAATGGTACCGGTTTCGAGACATAATTTTCATGTATCGGTATAAACCGAATCAGACTGGTATATACCTGTTTTCTAATTTTTTATTAATACTAAATAATTAATAATAATAAAATAATGATTATAATAATAATAATTATTATTATTATTATTATTATATTATTTTTTGATAAAAATCAGTACCGAACCGGTACTGCCGGTTCGATATACCGGTATCGGTATCAAAAGTTGACGATTTTCGATACTAGTTCGGTACCGATCCGGCTCGAACCGACTTTTACCAGTTGAACACCCCAAGGTCCAATCCTAACATTTAGGCTATATTTATTTACAACGTTTATATTAAGTATTTTGTTTGTTTTTAAATTTAAAATTGGAATTATTAGTTCATGGAATATAAAATAACTTAATATACGGGACTATTTAATGTAGAAAATAGAGAGGGAGAAAAAAATATTGAGAAACAATGGCTTCATTTTTATATTAATTAAGAATGAATATATATATATATATATATATATATATATATATATATATATATATATATATATATATATAGCGGATCAGGTCTGGACTCCCGGACCTGATCAAAAACGGACCGAAAATTTATTTATTTATTTTGTTTTTTTTTTCAAATATCTAAAAAAATATATTTAATATTTTATGGAACTGAAATTTTTTCATAATACAATGTTTTGGGGTGATTTAAATACATATACCAAAAAATGGTGGTACAGTCTGCACAGACTGTACATACATGTTTTGTTATACGTACCCAAATCACACCCAAAACACTATATTATGAAAAAATTTCAATTTCATAAAATATTAAATATTTTTTTTAGTTATTTTAAAAAAAAAGCAAAAAAAAATAAAAAAAATCGGGACGAGATAAAATTCGGGCGTCCGGACTCTATATATATATATATATATATATAAAATTGAGGGTTGCCTATGTATCTAAATATGAAACTATCCTAAAATTATGGGATTACAATTAATTATAAAGATACTAATTACAAAAATTATGAGATTACAATTAATTACAAGGATACTAATTACAAAAATTATGGAATATACTATAACTAATTACAACGATATGACAAGGTATTATAATCCCACCATTTAAAATTAAAAATTTATAAATAAAATTAACCTTGACCTTTTTTTAAATAACCATAATATCATACCCTATTCATTTATCAAATGATCTCCTCTTTTGGTCGAAACAGATTTTAAGTAAACCCGTGCATCATTTATTTGTTAATGTATGTGATAGGAAATTGAGTTATGCTGAGTATTATCGTATCATTTGTTAATTTCTATAAAGAGTAATGATACAAATATAAATTATTTTATAAATTATTAATGTGACATACTCCACTTCAGCATATTAATCAACAAATTACTTCAATGTAATATTTGGCCCCACATAATATGATGAGGTAGAGTATGTCACATCAACAGTTTATAAAATATTTGTAGAATAGTTTGTGTCTCTAGCATTATTCTTCCTAAAAATTGAGGCAAAATTAAAGATATGTGTTTAAACTTTTTAAGGTTAATTAATTAAATTTTAAAACTATTTAAAATCCTAATCTTTTTTTTAAAATTTTAGTTTTGGTGATTTCTAATAAAAATGTAATATTTCACATATCATGTGTAAGACCCCAAATTATTAATAAATGAAATTTAAATTCCCTCTATTTATTATTTTGAAATAGTAAGTGTTAAATTGATTAATGAGGTTAGTTATGGGTAAAATGCGTAAATATTTTAAATAAGCAAGTGGTTATAAAATATTCATTGTTGTCGGGGAATATTCGTTTGGTCGTGGAATATTCTTCCTGTCGGGGAATATTCGTACGACGGCGCAGTCTTTTGTGGGCCCCATAACGGAAAGCGATTGGATGAAGAAAACGACAAGTATATGTTTTTTATTAATAACGGCGTAGTTGTTACCGTTAATACTGTTGGAATACCCGGTGGTTAAAACACAGTAATACGCGTTGTTACACAGTAGCACACTGTATTGCACCAATTATTGATTCTTACGTAAGAAGGCACTACTCAATAATGGTTACAGTAATTACTGTTCAGTATTTTATTTTATTGATTCAATAATTGCTGCGTTGATATTTTATATTACTGTTGTTTCAATAATTGTCACTACACAGTATTTCCCAATATCAGATCAATAATTTATATTATTTGAATAATATTATTAGATAACATTATTGGCAATGTCTAGAAAGTTCTGTCTAAGGAGAGGTTTGGTCATCTAATTGCGCGCCAGTAAGGAGAAATCCTTATTGAAAAGCCCCCTCTTTCCTGGGAACGGCCTGGTTGTCATAAATGTGATTCTGTAATATTATTTGTAAATAATTAATTATTGATTCATATGATAAGGAAATATTTATTTTTGTGGATATAAATGAGGGATATATATTTTTGTGGTTAAAAATGAAGGAGTTAATGTTGAGGTTTTTATCAGTATTTTTGTCGGAATGGAGGTATTAAAAATCAGGGTTTTTGAGATATTTTGCGGGAGTTATAATTTTTAATCCGACCGTTGGATCGTGGTAATTTTTGGATATGTTATACATATATAAGTTGAGTATATGTCCACAAATTTTGAACCGTTAAAAATGAACGTATGATTTATTATGAATTTTACGAGATGACTGGTTCAGAAATTGTTAAATTTTCGGAGTTAATCATTTTGGTAGAAAATTCTAGAATTGGTGGGCCCCACTCTTGGTTGGTGAAGAAATGTGCTGAGATTTTTATTCAAATGTGGTGGGTGGGAATAGTAGCAGGTAAAGCCATCAGGTTGCAGGTTAAGTCTGCTTCGGCGTGCTAACATTTTCCTATAAATAGAGGGCTAAGTTAGAATTGAAAATCACACCAGAAACAAGTTTTCTCTCTTTCTCTCTCTAGATTATTGAGTGTATTTTGTGAGTATTTAGATACTTTGAGAGTTTCTATTCATCAGAGCAAGTGTCTTTCAGCCTTATACCGGTATTCCGACCAGAAGTACTGTCTGTACGAGGTAAGGGATGTTATTTTATTCAAAAATGATATTATTTCTTCAATATCATTATGCCGAAATATTGGTTGGAAATTTTTATCAAATTTGGAACTTTTCACGTCGGGGTTACTATTCATGGGTTACTATTCATGAGTTACTATTCACGAGTTACTATTCACGAGTTACTATTCACCGAAAAATAAAATTTCTTCTTTTCGTCCAAAATATCTATTCTGGGTACTAGCTTTGATTGTATCCATGTTTTGATCATTCTTGAATTCTACTTCACTATGAATAATTATAAGGTATTTTTGGACATGAATAAATCGAAATACGAATCCTTAATATTTGTTATTTTGTTTCACTGGATTCGTTTTCTTTAATATATTTTTCATCATCCTCAGTCCTAAATGATGATATTACTGAATATCTTTGGCCGTAGTGCAAAGATGAATGATTAACTGATGAATATCTTTGGCCCGTAGTGCAAAGATGAACAGGTGTTGAGATGAACATGACCGACTGGTGATACAAATGAATATCTTTGGCCTGTAGTGCAAAGATGAATATTTGATTAAAGATGGTTATTGATTGTTGTTACAGGGATAAAATATTGATGATGGACTTTTAAATCTTAGAAGATAGTAGAACTCATTCTCTACTTGACTCTTCTAATGGTTTGCTGTTTCCGCTGCAGTTATTGATTTAAAACTTGTTGTCTATTGTATTCTATTAGATTTTTCCCTGTTGAAGACTAACGATAATTTGTTCTGTATTATCTTAGTCATAATGTTCTTTACTGGGCTAGTTGAGCTCACCCTTTTCCTTTTTGTTCCATTTTTCTCAGGAGGCGAGAATGTAGCGAGTACTAGTCGGGGTATGGAATGATGGTTCTAGAAGTTACTTTAGTAGTCCTCACTATTTTTGTGAAATAATGTATCAATAATTGTAATGAGGGCTTATTTGAGTGTGGATATTGTCTAAATGACAATATTTGTATTTAAACTCACAGTTCTTGTGTTGTAATAATAAAGATGTAGTTGTTTCTGTACCATGTATTTTGGCGACTCAGAATGGGTGTTGTATACCTATTTTGGGGGCGTCACAGTTGGTATCAGAGCTTAGGGATATGATCTCTGGCGGAGATCGGGGAATAGAACTAGGAGGGGAGAGACGAATCCTTCGCTAGTGTGTCCTACCTAAGCTTATTTATTGGTCAGTCATAATATAGGGGTATTATGTGATTTGTTAATTTATTTAATTAACCCTTGTTTTATGGCAGTATTTGAGAATGTCGACTGAGAATGTTAATAGTGGAGTAAATGAGACCGTGGAGACACCGGTGCTTACCAACGAGGAGAACGTGCAACAGGCTGGCAATGTTCCTCCTGTGAACAACACCAATGAGCAGATGATGAACGATGGAATGTTTAGAAGTTTTTTGCAATTCATGCAAAACCAGACAAGGGAGACTCGTGTTCAAAATACAGGAGGAAATGATAGCAATTCACGGTTTGTCACAGCCAAACAGTTCAAAGAATTGGGACCACCAGAATTTAAGGGAAAGCCGGATCCGATCATGGCGGAAACGTGGGTCAAGCAAATTACCAAGATATTCGATGTCTTGGGATGCACGGAGGAACAGAAGGTTCCATTCGCCACCTTTATGTTCCGTGGCGAGGCAGATTACTGGTGGGAGTCTGTGAAGCGTACCCATCCAACCGCACTCAGCATGTCTTGGGAGACATTTCAAAAACTGTTCAATGACAAGTACTTTCCTGAAAGTATTCGTCATATGAAGGAGGTAGAGTTTATTAGACTAGAGCAGAATAATATGACGGTATCTCAGTACGAGGCAAAGTTTGCAGAGTTGTCCAGGTTTGCACCTCATTTGGTGGAGAATGAGGAACGTATGACGAGGATGTTTCTGAGAGGTTTGAAACCCGGCATACGTCAATATCTCATTTCTCATAAATTTTCTCTCTATTCAGATGTTGTCAACAGGGCTCAATTATTAGAGCGAGATAACGAGTACGGTCAACTGAGGGATCACAACCAGGATCATATCGGTGACAGCAGTCATCAGAACAATGATAACCAGCGGAGAAAGAAAAATACAGACAAGAACGGCAACCACTCTGGTGGTAATCGTGGCTATGAAAATAGAAGAAGCGAGTCGGGAGGAGATTTTAAAAAGAGGAGATTCAACAATGACAATACGAAGACGTCAGCACCAACAGCAATTGGTTCCAAGGGAGGAGAACGACCACCGGTTATATGCTATAAGTGCGGAAAAGAAGGACATATCAGCCCAAACTGCCCACAACAGTTTAAGGTATGTTATAATTGTGGAAAGGAAGGACATATCGCTCGAGATTGCACTGTAGCAAAACCAAGTCCAGCGGGGATGGTGACTCAAAAAGCTGTCCCAGAAAAGATAAAGTCAACGGTTCCTGGAAGAGCGTTTGTCGTGACTGGTCAACATGCGAGGAACCCAAACGAGGTGATCACGGGTAAGCTAATCATAAATTCATGCGAAGTTTATACCTTATTAGATACCGGTTCTACCCATTCTTTTATCTCTCCTGCTTGTGCTCAACGTTTAAACTTGACTCCGGAGAAGTTAGACTTTGATTTATCTGTGGAGACTCCGTTAGGAGAAACTTTCATCACATCCACTGTTTATAAATCTTGTGTGATCCAAGTTGGTACCATCACCTTACCTGTTGACCTTATCTCTTTAAAGATACTTGCTTTTGATGTGATTTTAGGGATTGATTGGCTAACTACTCATCATGCCAAAATTGATTGTTTTCGTAAGGTTGTTAGTTTTCATATTCCTAACCAACCTGTTGTACGAATTCAAACAACTAAGCCATTAAAATCAATCACTGTTATATCAAGCCATAAAGCCATTCGTTTATTAAAAAACGGATGTCAAGCTTTCTTAGCCCATGTTATGGATTTGAATAAAGACACGTCAAATTTGAATAATATTCCTGTTGTTATTGACTTTCCTGACGTATTTCCTGAAGAACTTCCCGGTCTACCCCCGGAACGAGAAATTGAATTCTTTATTGATCTTGAACCTGGTACAAAGCCCATTTCTAAAACCCCATATCGAATGGCTCCTATTGAACTTCAGGAGTTAAAGGTCCAACTACAAGAGTTGTTGGACATCGGTTTCATTCGTCCTAGTACATCTCCTTGGGGTGCTCCTGTTTTATTTGTAAAGAAGAAAGACGGGAGTATGCGACTTTGTATTGATTACCGGGAATTAAACCATGTCACTATTAAGAATAGGTATCCGCTACCTCGTATTGATGACCTGTTTGACCAGTTACAAGGAGCACAGTTCTTTTCAAAGATCGATCTTCGTTCTGGATATCATCAGCTGAAGGTTAAAACTGAGGATATTCCAAAGACTGCCTTCAGAACTCGGTACGGGCATTATGAGTTCCTAGTTATGTCTTTTGGATTGACTAATGCTCCTGCGGCTTTCATGGATATGATGAACCGAGTATTTAAGGATTATTTGGATCAGTTCGTTGTTGTCTTTATTGATGACATCCTCATATATTCCAAAAGCCGTGAAGATCATGAGCATCATTTGAAGCTGGTACTCCAAAGGCTGCGTGAAAATAAGTTATATGCCAAGTTGAAGAAATGCGAGTTCTGGCTTGAGGAAGTAGCTTTCTTAGGGCACGTGGTGTCAAAACATGGAGTATCTGTTGACCCGGCGAAGATTGAAGCAATACAAAGTTGGGAGCAACCAAAGACGGTGACCGAAGTACGTAGCTTTCTAGGCTTAGCTGGTTATTATCGAAGATTCGTGGAAGGGTTTTCTCGAATCGCTACCCCGTTAACTCAGCTGACTCGGAAAGATATCAAATTCGTATGGAGCGAGGAATGCGAGAAGAGTTTTCAAGAGCTTAAGAGGAGACTCATTTCGGCACCTGTTCTGACAATACCATCTGGTTCGGATGGATTTGTTATCTACAGTGATGCTTCAGGCAAAGGGTTAGGATGTGTTCTCATGCAACATGGGAAAGTCATAGCCTATGCCTCGCGACAACTCAAAGAATATGAGAGGAATTATCCTACTCATGATTTGGAGTTGGCAGCAGTAGTTTTCGCGTTGAAGATCTGGAGACACTACCTGTATGGGGAGAAAGTGGAGATCTATACAGATCATAAAAGCCTTAAATATTTCTTCACCCAAAAGGAACTCAACATGCGGCAGCGACGTTGGCTCGAGCTGTTGAAAGATTACGATCATACCATCCAATATCATCCTGGAAAAGCAAACGTAGTAGCTGACGCATTGAGTAGAAGATCATATGCGGGTACGAGTGCAATGTTGTTAACACAAAGGCCCATTTTGTATGACTTGCAAAGGATGGAGATAGAGATGAAGGCTCCAAGTACCCACATGATGATATCAAATATACGAGTAGAACCGACTTTAATCGATAAAGTTAAAGCTGCTCAAGCTACGGACATAGAGCTGATGCGTATGAAGAAGAAAGTGCAAGAAGGTTCTATTCCAGAAGCAAGAATCGATGAAGAAGGAATACTTCGAGTTCACTCTAGACTCTGTGTTCCTAACAATTCTGATTTGAAGTACAAGATCATGATGGAAGCACACAATACACCATTTGCAATCCATCCTGGAAGTACCAAAATGTATCGTGATCTACGACATACATTTTGGTGGAATAATATGAAGAGAGAGATTGCAAAGTTTATCTCGAGGTGTTTAACTTGTCAACGTGTAAAGGCGGAACATCAAGTACCAAAGGGTCCATTGCAACCACTTGAGATTCCGAAATGGAAGTGGGAACACATTACCATGGATTTCGTTACGGGTCTTCCCACGGTTTCTCAAGGCATAAATGCTATTTGGGTTATTGTTGATAGATTAACCAAGTCTGCTCATTTCTTGCCGATACGGGAGACTTATTCCCTTGAACGTCTTGCTCGTATATACGTAGATGAGATTGTGAGACTGCATGGCATGCCAGTATCCATAGTTTCGGATCGTGACCCAAGATTCACTTCAAGATTTTGGGTTAGCTTGCAAAAAGCTATGGGCACAGATTTACGATTTAGTTCGGCATACCATCCTCAAACGGACGGACAATCAGAGAGGACTATTCAAACTCTTGAAGATCTATTAAGACTTTGTGTCCTAGATTTCAAAGGGAGTTGGGATAAGTACCTACCATTGGTGGAATTCTCTTACAATAACAGTTATCAGGCAAGTATAGGTGTGGCCCCATTTGAAGCATTATATGGACGAAAGTGTCGCTCTCCAGTATGCTGGGACGAGGTGGGTGAAGCAACATTGTTGGGACCAGAGTTGGTACGCATGACTACAGAGAAGATCCAAACGATTCGACAACGTATACAAACGGCACAGGATCGACAAAAGAGTTATGCGGATCTTCATCGGAAGGACGTGGAATTTGACATTGGGGATCATGTATTGTTGCGTGTGGCTCCATGGAAAGGAGTTACAAGATTTGGGAAGAGAGGAAAGCTCAATCCACGATTTATTGGTCCATTTCAGATTCTTGACCGAGTAGGAAATGTGGCCTATAGACTTGCGTTACCTCCAAGTATGTCTCGTGTTCATAATGTTTTTCATATATCTGTGTTACGTAAATATGTGAAAGACCCAGACCACGTTATTGAGTTAGAACCGGACGAGATAGCTGAAGACTTAACGTACGAAGAGGTACCTGTCAAGATCTTGGATAGAAAGGAGCATGTCCTACGCACGAAGGTCATACCACAAGTTAAAGTTTTGTGGAGAAACCATGCTATTGAGGAAATGACCTGGGAGTTGGAAACGGAAATGAAAGCGAGGTATCCTCATCTTTTCGAAACACCAGGTACGTACGTCAATTTCGAGGACGAAATTTCATAAGGAGGGGAGGTTGTAAGACCCCAAATTATTAATAAATGAAATTTAAATTCCCTCTATTTATTATTTTGAAATAGTAAGTGTTAAATTGATTAATGAGGTTAGTTATGGGTAAAATGCGTAAATATTTTAAATAAGCAAGTGGTTATAAAATATTCATTGTTGTCGGGGAATATTCGTTTGGTCGTGGAATATTCTTCCTGTCGGGGAATATTCGTACGACGGCGCAGTCTTTTGTGGGCCCCATAACGGAAAGCGATTGGATGAAGAAAACGACAAGTATATGTTTTTTATTAATAACGGCGTAGTTGTTACCGTTAATACTGTTGGAATACCCGGTGGTTAAAACACAGTAATACGCGTTGTTACACAGTAGCACACTGTATTGCACCAATTATTGATTCTTACGTAAGAAGGCACTACTCAATAATGGTTACAGTAATTACTGTTCAGTATTTTATTTTATTGATTCAATAATTGCTGCGTTGATATTTTATATTACTGTTGTTTCAATAATTGTCACTACACAGTATTTCCCATTATCAGATCAATAATTCATATTATTTGAATAATATTATTAGATAACATTATTGGCAATGTCTAGAAAGTTCTGTCTAAGGAGAGGTTTGGTCATCTAATTGCGCGCCAGTAAGGAGAAATCCTTATTGGAAAGCCCCCTCTTTCCTGGGAACGGCCTGGTTGTCATAAATGTGATTCTGTAATATTATTTGTAAATAATTAATTATTGATTCATATGATAAGGAAATATTTATTTTTGTGGATATAAATGAGGGATATATATTTTTGTGGTTAAAAATGAAGGAGTTAATGTTGAGGTTTTTATCAGTATTTTTGTCGGAATGGAGGTATTAAAAATCAGGGTTTTTGAGATATTTTGCGGGAGTTATAATTTTTAATCCGACCGTTGGATCGTGGTAATTTTTGGATATGTTATACATATATAAGTTGAGTATATGTCCACAAATTTTGAACCGTTAAAAATGAACGTATGATTTATTATGAATTTTACGAGATGACTGGTTCAGAAATTGTTGAATTTTCGGAGTTAATCATTTTGGTAGAAAATTCTAGAATTGGTGGGCCCCACTCTTGGTTGGTGAAGAAATGTGCTGAGATTTTTATTCAAATGTGGTGGGTGGGAATAGTAGCAGGTAAAGCCATCAGGTTGCAGGTTAAGTCTGCTTCGGCGTGCTAACATTTTCCTATAAATAGAGGGCTAAGTTAGAATTGAAAATCACACCAGAAACAAGTTTTCTCTCTTTCTCTCTCTAGATTATTGAGTGTATTTTGTGAGTATTTAGATACTTTGAGAGTTTCTATTCATCAGAGCAAGTGTCTTTCAGCCTTATACCGGTATTCCGACCAGAAGTACTGTCTGTACGAGGTAAGGGATGTTATTTTATTCAAAAATGATATTATTTCTTCAATATCATTATGCCGAAATATTGGTTGGAAATTTTTATCAAATTTGGAACTTTTCACGTCGGGGTTACTATTCATGGGTTACTATTCATGAGTTACTATTCACGAGTTACTATTCACGAGTTACTATTCACCGAAAAATAAAATTTCTTCTTTTCGTCCAAAATATCTATTCTGGGTACTAGCTTTGATTGTATCCATGTTTTGATCATTCTTGAATTCTACTTCACTATGAATAATTATAAGGTATTTTTGGACATGAATAAATCGAAATACGAATCCTTAATATTTGTTATTTTGTTTCACTGGATTCGTTTTCTTTAATATATTTTTCATCATCCTCAGTCCTAAATGATGATATTACTGAATATCTTTGGCCGTAGTGCAAAGATGAATGATTAACTGATGAATATCTTTGGCCCGTAGTGCAAAGATGAACAGGTGTTGAGATGAACATGACCGACTGGTGATACAAATGAATATCTTTGGCCTGTAGTGCAAAGATGAATATTGATTAAAGATGGTTATTGATTGTTGTTACAGGGATAAAATATTGATGATGGACTTTTAAATCTTAGAAGATAGTAGAACTCATTCTCTACTTGACTCTTCTAATGGTTTGCTGTTTCCGCTGCAGTTATTGATTTAAAACTTGTTGTCTATTGTATTCTATTAGATTTTTCCCTGTTGAAGACTAACGATAATTTGTTCTGTATTATCTTAGTCATAATGTTCTTTACTGGGCTAGTTGAGCTCACCCTTTTCCTTTTTGTTCCATTTTTCTCAGGAGGCGAGAATGTAGCGAGTACTAGTCGGGGTATGGAATGATGGTTCTAGAAGTTACTGTAGTAGTCCTCACTATTTTTGTGAAATAATGTATCAATAATTGTAATGAGGGCTTATTTGAGTGTGGATATTGTCTAAATGACAATATTTGTATTTAAACTCACAGTTCTTGTGTTGTAATAATAAAGATGTAGTTGTTTCTGTACCATGTATTTTGGCGACTCAGAATGGGTGTTGTATACCTATTTTGGGGGCGTCACATCATGTATTTTACACTATTTATTTGTTCATCATTTTTAATGTTTAAGTTATAATTTAAATATGTTATTATTAGTAATGGTATAATAATCTAATATTTTTTTATTTAAATTTTTAATTAATCCTGATAAAAATAAATATGTGATTATAAATATTAATAATTTTGAGATTATAAAATATGACCTTAGAGTAAGGACCCACGTCACGGTAGGCTGTAAATTGAATAAAACTCCCAAATAAAGCCTACACACGTTTTTAAACCATCACCGATGACTCACCACACAGCTGTAACCGAAAGCGACGAGACGTTTCTATATGTCTATAAGCTCCTCAACTTACTTGCCACCCCCCCCCCCCACACACGAGAACGTGGACACGTCAGCCTTGATGCTGACCATAGCCATAGTCCATAGGTGTCGACTGGCGCATCCCCTGAAAGTCCCATCCCTACGTCAAAGCCCGGTCAGCCCCGCGTGGGATCCGATTAGGCAGTTTTTATTGTTAAATAGTATTCCCTCATTTCCTTAATAGTAAAACTTTTTAGAATTATACACGAGTATTAAGAAAATAATTATATAATATTTAATATTTATATTATCTTTATATTAAAAAAAAAGATTATTATTTATTGAGTAAAAAATAATAAGAGAACGAAAATTAATATTTAATACTTGAAATAATATTAAAAATTAAATAATTAATACTTACTTAGAATTTTAAAATGTCATATATTAAAGGATAATTTTTTTTTAAACGTCTTATATTAACGCTCTGTTTCTGAGTTTTGAACAGAAAAGAAAAGAATAAAAAACTTAAATTAGAACAGAAAAAAAAAGAATAGAAAACTTAAAATTTTCCTTTGTGTTGTTTCTGAGTTTTTAATGGAAAAAGATAGAAAATTTAAAATTGAGGACATGAGTTGTAATTTAAAATTTATTATATTAAAAGTTGAGGATAATATGGGAATTATAAAAATATTACTTATTCTAATTTCTTTTCCGTCCAAATCATGCCAATTTTGGACGGAAAACTTTGGTAGGAAAAGTGGCCAAGTTTTCTATCTATTTCTTTTCTTTTCCGTTTATTAAAAAACTCAGAAACACAAGAATTGGAAAGAAAACTTAAATTTTTCGTCTATTTTTTTTTTTTTGTCCATTTTAAACTCAGAAACAGAGCGTAAAAGACGGACAGAGTATTAATGTTGTGGGCGCCTCTGTTATTGATAAATCAACGTCATACGAGAAACCTTTTAAAGCCTGTGCCACGCGCAAATTCTATGCCACCAACTAGCAAAAACTAAAGGTAGGTATCATGTTCTACATATAAATAAGTAGAACAATTTTAGGTGAATATAAAAATTGAATAAAATTAGATATGAAAATTAAATATAATTAAATAAAATTTAAATACTAATTTTTATATTTACATATAGTTTTTGAAATAAGTATGATTGTGACAAAATCTTTAATATGATTAAGGTAAAATTTAAATAAAAAATTAACAAATACTATTAAGGTAATTCACGCGCATTGGGTGAAACCGTGTTTGAAAACTTCAACCGCTGTTTCCGGATTCAACAACTAAATTTCCTTCATGGCCACGTCTTGTCAAATCCCAAATTCTATATAAACCTCACACCCCTAATTTTCCTCTCTTCTTTTCTCTCTTTTCTTCCTTCTTGCAGTCATACACCCTTCTGTATCTCTACCTTTTCCTCGTTCTCTGCAATTTCTAGGGCTTTGTTTTTGGTCGTCGCTCAAAAGGTGACGTCATTAATTTCTATGGAGCGACGTCATTAATATTAATTTCTCTCTGTCTATCTCTCTCTCTCTATATATATATATATATATCGCCGCGGTTATCGTATTGTTCTTTGAGCTCTGGCTCCGTAAACCAGAAGGCATCGTTTGGTTGTTATTCGTTGACGGTTGTTTCTTCTATTTGTTTTTGAAGGTTTCGGATCTGATTAATTGCATTTGCCAAACGTTTCTTTCCCGTTTCGTTCCTCGATACGTTTCGCATTGGGAGTTCGTCAATCAGCTACGCCACCATTAATATTTCTCTCTTTAAAAAAATCGGAGGTCCGCAAGCATGCATTGCTCTAATTTGTTCCTTTTGTTTTTAGATATTTATTCATACGCATATGCATATGCAATTTATGTCAACTATGTTAAATTTCACGAATTAGTTATAATTTGAAACTGTCATTGGTTTTGATTGATTTTATTTATTTATTGTTATTATAAAAAAAGTGTAATTCTTGGTTAAGGGCATTTTTTTATTATATATATATATATATATATATATATATATATATATATATATATATATATATATTAGTCTTTGATTATCTAAATGAATTTATTTTCCTATTTGTTTTCCCAAGGAAAGTCTTCTGGAGTTCTGCTAGGTGTTTTCGTTTAGTCAATTTACTTCCTGTTTTTGGATGGGAAGGAAAAGTTAGGTTCTGTTTCTTTCCAAACAAAACCATAGTTTTATTTTTAATACTAATTCTAAATATGTTAGGCAAAAAAATATGGGGACAAAGACAATTTTTTTGGACAATAGTACCCTTATTATTCAAATAGAGTGAAAACCACAACATGAATTGTTAAGGGTATATTTGTCCAAATAAAAAATAATTGCCCTGTCCCCTCAGTTTTTGTCCATTTAATATCACCTCACTTTTTATGTTTATAATTAACCATTTTGGTCAGTTGTGTTTATCCCCAACTGCAAGTTTGAAACTGTTGAAATTGCTTTTTTTATGTTTATAATTGTCTACTTCGGTTAATTCTGTTTTTCCCTAACTGCAAGTCTGTTGAAATTGTTTGGTTTGTTTGATTAAGTTTATGTCTTATAACCTTTTTTTAATAATAATTTCCTTTTCATCTATGATTTGTTGTCTGCTTTATTCTCTTATTGATATTATTGTGATGGTAATTGTTATGCAAATCCTAATCAATTTCAGTATCTACCCTCACAAATTTGCTAATATGAATATCCCATATCATTTCATGAGTAGATTGTTCTTTAATTTTCCTGCAACTATTTTTATAGTTATAGTTATGTCACTCTCACTACTCTCTGATGCAAAGAAGTTACCTGTATGATGTGTTTAATAAATATTAAAATTTATGATATATATAAAATTATTTGGTAAATAACGGTGGTATGACTATATTTGAATTTCATTTCTACCATCTTGGCCCTTAGATTCCTCTTTTAGCTGTTAAAAACTTTCTGATGGTTCCATACCATTAGATCTCTATTTTAGCTATTAAAAACTTTCTTATGATTTTATATGTTTAATTATTCCCATGCTTTATTGTAGGCCCATAATCTTTGGTTGCATATGCTTTTGTTTTCTCTCCCTTATGTGGGCTAATATTACTTTATTAGATGCTGTTACTGGCCTATTCCAAGTAAGTATCTGGTTTTGTGGGCCAATTTAATGGCGGGCACTGTTTTTTGGAATTTCTCACATAAAGAGGTACTGAGATATGTTTATTATCTTAGAATTGTTTGATAGCTCAATTAAACTACCGTTAATACAAGTTTTATCTTTTGAGAGTATTGTATCTTTTATATACAGCTATATATGTGTGCGTAACAAATATATATATATATATATATATATATATATACATATATATATGAGTCCAGATCTTAAGCTTATCCCTTATTCAACTCACCCGAGCTCACTCCCTTTTAGTGACGGACCCGGCCGCGGTTCGGTTATACAACCGTCGTCTATACTTTTAACGACGGACAACATATATTGTTGCAAAAAGTATAGACGACGGTTGTATGACCAAACCGTCGTCGGGTCCTTCGCTAAAGGGGGGTGAGCTCGGGTGAGTTGAATAAGGGGTGAGTTTAAGATCCGGACCGTATATATATATATATATATTATATTCTCGTCTCTTAACTATACAGCTGTTTGATTTATTTTCTTATATGATAAATTTGCGATTCAATTTAATATCTCTTAGTGGAGTCATGACAGTAAGATTTTATAAGAAGTAGAAGCATCTCCTGAAACCTAATCATGTAGTTTACGAAGCTATGATTAGCTACATGTGTCCCTTGAGTATCTGCAGTGTATAATTTTGTAACTTGTCTATTGTTATTATTTTGATGATTGCATTTCATGAAGCTTAATGTAATTATAATTTATTTATAACCGATAGAAACGGAAGGATGATATGCTAACTAGTACTCATATCATTTTGGGGCATAATTTTTTTACCTCTCTTATAAATGAATTGTTCCATTTTTAGGCACAAGCAATGCTGAATATTGAGTATTTTCAAAGTAAATATCTTTCTGTATAATATGTTTGATATGCTTTTGGCAATTGAGATACTGGAAAGGGTTGGAAAGCAGAATATGAACAATCCATTTACAAATCTTTATTGGTAGAATTATGTGGAATGATGGAACAGGAAAAATATTTATTCCACATTTGTATTGAAATATTAGGACCATAGGATCAATTAGCAGACACTCTTGATTAACTGCAGTTTTGGATTAAATATTACAAACGGGTCCTTGTGTCATTTAATAGTGAGAGCTGTAATGTATCTGTCAGAAATATATCCTATCGAAGAAATGTGCATTGGGAGAGATCAGGGATTTGGAATACAATGATTTCAGTAATTTTAAAAACTTCAAATATTTTCCAATCAACATGTCAGGAGAGAAGTCGAGATTTACTGCTACATCACATTAATTGGAATTCCATATCAGTGAACAGAAGGTGCTGTAGGACAATTTAAAGAGCTCTATTTTTATTTTTCCGGTAAATTATCTGTGCCTTCAGTTTTTACAAGTCTGTTATACACATATTTGTCTTATTGAGAAATTGTATTTAATGCAAGTTGTTCCTCTTTTTTTGCTTTATATAATTTTTAATCGCTTTGTCTGTAGTATACGTTAGTTGAGCTGTGAAATGCATATTCTTAATCTTTTGTACCCCAGCATCATGGTGCAGCATTTATGTTTTCAACAACTGAATCACTAAGTCTGTTTCAGCCTTGATGCAATAAGCACAAACTTTTATATGGTCGACAAACCTTGTTACTATGATTATAACATTTTGTACACTTTATCGTTTTGCAGTTATTGCTCTGTTGTTTGACCTATACGGAGTTGCTGGGTAGGAAGTGAGGATGCACAAGTAAGACTAAACTCTGGATGTCTTCAATAAATCTCTGTTCTTGAATCTATTTTTTTGTCCTTCACTGAACGCTTCATGACCAATAGTTTACAGGAGTCTTGTGCTTGATGGACTGCTATCAGACAAGCAGTGACAAAAAGACTTTGAAGCGGTGGTTTTTCATTGACAAGAGGGTTGGCTAAAAAATTGTGTAAGGTTGGGTATTGCAACCATCTTGATTGCCTTTGTTTGATACAACTATCAGCTGCCACAGATTAATCAACTTCATAAATTGATTAACAAAGCTGGATCTGATGGAATCAAATCATAATGCTTCAGTTCTCACCGACTCTGCCCCCATGAACAACTCAAGATTAGGCCTCCATTCTGCTCTGCTTCCATATTCTCCCCCTGGTGCAGTTTTCTCTTCAAGTCTCTTTCTGACAATTCCAAGGAAAAAGCCTGGCCTACTCGATGATGTTCGGTCCCCCTGTTGGTTGGATGCCATGAAATCTTCATCTCCCACTCATAAGAAGTTAACTAAAGATTCCAGCACCGAGCCAACTGATAATGATATTGCTTATCGCAATTGGATGGTAATGTTATCATATTGTTCTCTTCTTTTTAGTTGACATTCAGATTTGTTTTTCTCCTATGAAATATCAAATACGGTACCTAAATTCCTTTTTCTGTTTTATGCAGCTCAAGTATCCATCTGCACTTGCATCCTTTGAGAAAATAACAAGTTATGCCAAGGGCAAGAGAGTAGCATTGTTTCTGGATTATGATGGGACACTATCACCTATAGTAGACAACCCAGATCGAGCCTTTATGTCTAATCATGTGAGAATCTACTCTTTTTATCCTTTTTTCCCTTTTAATTTGGTTCTTGTATTTATAAATACATATATAAAATGGAAAACCCGCCCCTGGATTCTTCTTGATACCTAGTGAAATTTTCAGATGCGTTCTGCTGTAAAGAATGTGGCAAAATATTTCCCAACAGCAATTATTAGTGGGAGAAGCCGCGACAAGGTACTTGCCAGCCACTGTTCAAATGCTAATAATGTGTTGTTTAGCAATTTTCAATACAATTATGCTTCTTTATTGGTCATTTGACACATGCCTCCATTTCCTTACAGGTACACGAGTTTGTAGGACTAACAGAACTCTACTATGCTGGTAGCCATGGGATGGACATAATGGGTCCTGTTCGTCCCATTACTAATGATCATACAAATTGTATTAGGTCCACTAACAAGCAGGTGATAACCTAGAGAAACTTTTCTTCTTGCTGGACTCTATGGAACCCCATAACCTTTTTTCTCTTGCTGATGGAGTAGTTATATATTTGTTCAATAATAGGGTAAGGAAGTTAACTTGTTCCAGCCTGCTAGCGAATTTTTACCTATGATTGATGAGGTATGTAATGGAATATGATCTGGTGCATTAGTGGTCCAAATTGCTTTCTGTATTATCAAAGAATCCTGATTTATTCATGTGCAAGCAGGTTTTTCAGTTCCTTGTCGAAACTACTAAAGAAATAAATGGAACCAAAGTCGAGAACAATAAATTCTGCGTCTCCGTTCACTATCGTAATGTAGATGAGAAGGTGGGGGTTGTTCTGAACTCTACAAGTTCAAGAGTGATTTTGAGTTGTGTTTTCGGTAAAGATTGATATTTATTTTTAATTTTTAATATGTGCTTTTTAAAACTGTTATAGAGTTGGACAACAGTTGCACAATGTGTCCATGACATTATGAAGAACTACCCTAGACTGCGATTAACTCATGGGCGGAAGGTTTACCTCTAATCCAGCTTGCGAATTGTTAGATATTTATATTTTTATTATTGTTTTTCGTGGTTCATTATGCACTCCCTCTTCTAATTGGTTGTTTCATCCTCCATATAATTAGGTTTTAGAGGTCCGGCCTGTGCTTAATTGGGACAAAGGGAAGGCTGTGGAGTTTCTACTTGAATCCCTTGGTGAGTAAAGTCTTCTCTCTTCTATATTCATAAACATCATACCATTTAGTCCTAAAAATTATTGATTGCTTGTTTCTGTTAACAACCTAATAATGGTGTTGGCAATGATGATGAAGGATTAAGTAATTGTGATGATGTTCTCCCAATATATGTGGGAGATGACAGAACTGATGAAGATGCATTTAAGGTAATACTTTGCAAAGCATGCTATAAAATTAGCAGCGTCTCGTCAGAACACATTTTTTTAGTACATTAAACTAAAACTTGATGGACTTCTTTACAGGTTTTGAGAGAGGGTAATCGAGGTTTTGGTATCTTGGTGTCTTCTGCGCCCAAGGAAAGCAATGCATTTTACTCTCTCAGGGATCCATCAGAGGTAAAATCATTCTCAAAATCAACTCACTACTTCTTCACCGAGATCAGGAATGATGTTTTGTACATAATAGCTTTCAAGTACTTGATCCTCTTTTTCTAAAAGAAATAATCAGCTAGAGAAAGAAGTAAATAAATAAAATGGCGTATTTTTTAAAGGCTCTACCGTGTTTTAATATTCAAATATGGATGACAGATTCAAATCCACTTCCCCTCCTTCCTGACTTCTCATATACTAAAAAAACTGGTGCCTTGAAGTAGTAGTGTAATACCATGAGGGTTTCAACTATGTGGGCACTGGGTAAAAAGTTGAGGGATTGGTATCTCGGCCCTATAGGGTGATATACAACAAAAAGCTATATATTATATATTGGTTAAAAGGATTGAAAAAAAATAAGAAGGAAAATAGTAAATAAAATACATACATACTTGTCATTTACTACTAAAAATCATATGATACATAAAATTGTTTTTCTTTTGGTTATATATCTTGCATAATGCCCATACCTGGTGGATATCAGCTAGGGTTATACTGTTTCTGAGTGCGGGCATGTATGTGCTGCTAGTTATTGCTTTTGCTTATTGAGTTTCGTATTCTTTTCCTCCTTTGAGACAAGCCGAGTTTGTGCTTTGTAATTTATGAAGGAATCATTTGGTATATGTCACGTGTAGGTCATGGAGTTGCTCAAGTCATTGGTGATATGGAAGAAATCAAGCGCCGCCCTATAATTGATTGATTTTCATATATAGTTAGGAAGTTGCATGTTTTGAGTTCTTTTTATTAATAATACAAGAAGAAGAAGTTAACGCCAACCCGCAGAGGTGCATAAAAAAGGTCTTCTTGATTCAGCGAGAAGAATGATATAGTAATAAATACTATATTGATTTACCTTACCTTACCTTGGTAAATCATTTACATGTCCTGTCCTCCTTAGCTACCCTTTTTTTTTTGGATTCGGTTGGGGTTTGGGTATAGTTTCATTTGTTTATTGGTCATTTTTATTTATTTATTTAATTCAATAAATTATTATTATTATGAATGTAACTTTTTGGGATGAGTTAATTAATTGCTGCAGCCAGCACCATTTCCAGCAGTAGTTATGTAATGTAGCATGCATAATAATAATCTATCTAATCTATCCATCTCTCTTTTTCTGCAATTATTTCATCATCATCGTAGACTTAAGTTCCCCCTTTTTAGCTTGGATTTGGAATATTCTTTGCAATTATTTCTGTTAGTGGCATCATCTCCTTCACCGATATACGTAACGTAGTTGAAGTTTTTTGTTTTCTCTGTACTTATTTTTTATGTTTTTAATTTAAATTTTGAAACTTGATATCTTATTTAATTTTAGAGTTAATTAGTATTGAGTATTTCCTCCGTTCTTTAATATAAATCGTTTTACATACACAAAAATTAAATAAATGGTTGAAAAGCATTAACTATATTATTAATTGTCTATAATACTCTTTACCTCAATTATTTTATAATGAAATAGTTTTATTGGGAGAAGAAAAGAAAGACTTAAGAGTAGAGGAGTAGTATAGGATAATGATAAATATGGATCAAAAAATTAGGTGGAGTAATAAGGGGTAATTTAAAAAAAATAATTATTAATTTTCTTAGATAATTATAAATGATAAATAATTAAGAATAATAAAAAAAATTTAAAACGATTTATATATAGAAATGGAGGGAGTAAAAAGTTAGGTGTCAAATAATTAGGTTGGGGACAGAAAAAATTAATACGGAGAATCCGCTTTCAGCAGCAGCTGTGTATGTGTTCGCCCTTTTTAGCTGGAATAGTTACATCATTCATTTTCCCTAGGAAAACAAAATATTTACAATCGTTTTCTTTCAAGTTGTAAATTTTCAAATTAATTATTTGTTCTGAAAATTATGTCTAATCATATTCCACGCCTCCCCTACAAATTTGCTTAATACCTACTACCTACCTGCCTGCCTATAATCAGATTATCTATTTGGAAATATATATATAGTATGATAAAAATTAGTACAAGTATTTTACTAAAAATGGAAGAAACGGCTGGCTGGCTGGCTGCCTGCCTGCCTGTATTTATGACCCACCACACCAGACTGAATCAATCTATTATTTGACCACTTTTTTATTTTTGAGTAATATTCATCCATACATACAAGTATAATACTAATAAATAACATAATTAATTTCAAAAATCTTTTGAGCACAATAATAATAAATACACTCCGCACCCTATAATAATTAGTACTACTAGGTATCCAATCCATGTTGGAGTATTTATTTATGTGATGCTGTCAGTGACTCAGCCTATTTGATTTTGACTCGAGTAATTCAGCTATGTAGGGCCCATAATTATTTTCCAGGTCATAATTCAGGAATCGTAGGTTAGTCGTTTATGTACTGAACTTGAGGTCGGATCGGATTGGATTAATTTTGTTGAAAGCAATTCAAGTTCAACACGTTAATGTGATGATCACATGGATTCACTGATCACATATAGATTCTATCCTATCCTATCCTAGAATATAGGAGTACATAAATGATTTGATTCATACAGGTTTTATACCATCCTAGAATTTAAATACTTCGATTGATACTATCTTCAATCTTCATCCTATGACTATCCCTATCCTAGAATACGGATGATTTCATACGTACACGCTGGCGGATTTAAATGAAAGGCAAATGGGATACTGTTTATTCTTAATTTTTTTTTTATAAGTATAGTGAGAGGAGTAAAAATAAAATTTAATAAATTTAAAGGAACAAATTTATAAAAAAAAATTTAACTTAAAGGGAAAAAATAAAACTTAAACTACTACTACTCTAAAAAAAATAAACACACAATTTATAATGTATTAATATTTTGACTCTGACTAAATTTGTTTTCAAAAAAATCCGCCCGTACTGAGAATAGATGTGATCCGCCCATGTACATACATATATAGATTCTATCCTCAGTCATCCCATTAACTTTTCTCACACGCCAAACAGACCACTCTTCATTACCCGGCCGACCTTACGAATATGTCGGACCAATCCATTTGCCAAACCATCTAGAGTAGCCTCTTTAAAATTTTAAAATATACAAATCATTTGTGACATTGAAAATTAAAATTTCAAAATTCTTAATGAAAGCAAAACAACATTTCTAGTTAATTTTATTTTAATCTTTATATGATTTGTATTGCACAATAATTCTTGTACAATTTTAGTAGGCGTGAGATATGATGACACGATTTTAAAAAGAAAAACTAAATGCGATCTCAAAATTTGTAGCTATTCATAATAGTCAATTAAGGGTTATTTAGTCTTTTCCATTGATTTCTTCTTACAAATAGCATAATTAAAATAATAATTAATTTAACCCAATTCAATTTTTAAATGAGAAAATTCTTTTGTATGCAAACAAATTAACAATTATTTTTGAAATAAAATTTAAAAATAAATTGACAAATTAAAATCATAATTCAAAAAATATCAAAGTTTTAGTAGTTAGTTAATTGTTACTTGAAAATGAAACTAATTTATTTTTTTAAAAAAACTACCAATATTTAACAATTGACTTGAAATATTATTATTCTCCCTTGATTGGAATTAATTGAAATAATAATGTTATGTGTAAAATTATAGATTGGATTTCAGTTTATCTATTTATTTTTCTTTTTTATGTAGAGATTACTTTTGTATTGGTGTGTTATAGTAAGTTTTTCTTTTTGAAATTGATTAGTAAAATTTTATTTTGAATTATGCTATTGATATGAAGTAATAAATGGAAAAGACTAAATAACCATTCATTAACTATTATTATGAAGTAATAAAAGGAAAGGAAAAGCAAGTAGTAGTCCAATAAAAGTTAATCTTAAGTTAGTACTGATAAAAAATAATACTCCGTATTTCTTTAATCCAAACACCCCTGTCTCGCTCTGTTGTTGTTATTAGGAAGTAATTAAATTAAAATTGAAACCGCACGACTCGCACTAATTAAAATTGTACTAACAGTTTCGGTATATGTGACGGTTTTAGGTTAGTTGAATAACTAAATTTACAGTTCCGGTTTGGTTACTAGCCAAATTTACATGCATAAAACCAAAATCACACTATATGTGTGTATATGTATGTATTATTTCTAGTAAAATCTAAAGTTACTTTTTACTTGAACACGTTCAAAGAAAATCTCAGTCTTGCATTGTCATTTTTTCACCAATTTAAAGAAGACGATTAGAGGTTATAGAATCAAAAATTAAGCATTTGGGTTTTGAAATTTCGAATTTGTTTGTTGTATTACTGGAGGGGATTATAGTTGAGGGGCCAAATTCGTTAGTTCGAGGACTTAATTCATTTGTTAATGTCTATGCTATAGTAGTAATAGTCGAATATATTATTTTTTAAATTAGATACAATTAGGATTATATTTTATAAGTCCTCCCTACACTTAATGTATTGATTATTTTTCTATACTTAATATAATTTTCATTGCCGACTCTATCGCTAAGTTAATTGCTCGATGTGTGCTATGTGTTAAATTCTATTGAGGGCTTAAACCTTTTTATTGTTTCAATTGGTTTTAGAATCGAAACCGTACAGTTTAAAACTGCACCGCATCAATCACAAATAATTTCAAATGTAATTTTAAATTTGTCAAACTGTACCTAAATAATTTCAAATGTAATTTAAAGTTCAAAACCGTACCAAACCGCACCTAAGTCATCCCTGGTTGTTACGAGGTGGAGGAGTGTATAAATATAAGTAGTTCATTTTGTTAACATTTCTACTTAAATCAATGGAATCTCACGATCTTGAACATGCTGCTAATTCCTACACTCCCCTGCCGGACCAACCTAAATCCGAATATTCTCCCTCGGCTCACCGGAGACCCATTAAGGCTCTCTCTAGTATCCTTGTCTCCCTACTTCTCTTTTCATTTCTCATAGTCCAGATTCTCAATCCACAAACACCCCAACCCCAACTAGCGTCTAGTGCCGATGTTTTCCCAAAATCTTCACCCTTGACGTCGATATTGGACCCACCGTCGAGAGGGATCTCGCAGGGCGTCTCCGACAAAACTTTCAGGCAGTTCTCATCTGCGCCCTCCTACCCTTGGACCAATGCTATGCTGTCTTGGCAGAGAACTTGTTACCATTTTCAACCCCCAAAAAATTGGATGAATGGTCAGCATTTACCTCGTCTTTTATTACGAATTAGCTGATTCTAGTCTAGTTAATTTTTGAAATTTAAATTGTGATATAAGTCTAGTATAGTTTTTCAAATACTAATATGTTTTTTTAGCTAAAATCCTCACACCCGCACGTGCACGCTATGTCTGATTTGGATCCCTTCATTACACCTTCCTTTCAATTCTATCAAATACTCCCTCCCTTCTATATTTCTTTAATATAAGTCGTTTTAGAGAAATTTTTTTATTCAAGCATTAATTGCTTAGTTTCCAATATTACCCCAAGTAATAAATATAACTTTAGTTCTCTCACTATTTTTTGTCCAATAAATAACACTATTTTTTTTCAATATAAGAGTAATATAGACAATTGATAGTATATTTAATACTTTACAATTATTTCTTTAATACTTGTGCATAACTCTAAAACTACCTATATTAAGGAACGGAGGGAGTACACCGTATCTTTTTATGATCGTGAATAGTATAATTCAAATCTATTCATGTCAACTAATTTATTATATTGAATTAACGTAATTATTTCAAAAAATAAATGTAATCCGACGGTCAAATTTTTACCAAAATTTTAATAGATGAAAATTCTTTTAAATTTATAATGGTAGAAAATATTTTTTATGATTATAATTTTTGTAGGAACTATCTATTAACATATTTTGATCATTAATGAAATAATTGATGAATCGAATGAAACCGAAGAAAATGTGTAATGGAGAGGAGCCAAATCCCGCTATGTCACTATTTAAGAATTTCATTATTATTTTTTCCCCATACTAATCCAAAGCTTTTGCGGATACTTCATGGGCTGCTTTTTTGGGGCTTCGGAAAATGTTCTGTTGCAGATCCTAATGGTATGTCCTTTCCACATAATCCTGTCTTTTCTTTAATTTATAAACTATTATAGTTTCTATTACTTTAGTCTAGCAACCACCTATCTAAGCCAATTATTACAAGCAAAATAATGTAAGAAAGGGTTGGTCGTCCTTCTCAGTGTTGTGGAACAATTAAAAGTTGAGTTTCTCTGCAAAAATTATGGTACTAGAGATTCACCTTGGGTTTGTCCCTTTGTCCTTGTTGCGTTTTTTTCTAAATATATTAGAAAGTTGGAAACTGTAAAATTTCCAGCACATAACTCTCATCTCTCTTCAATTATATGATATCCATGTATAAATATCAATTAATATTTGACTTAAATGAGTAAGATGCATAGAACCATAGGTTATGACTCAAATAATTGGAACTTATACCTTTATTTTTTGTATATATTCTAGTTTCAAGCAATATTCAATTGCAGAAACTGATGGTTTGTCTTGACAAAGTAGTTGAACATTACCATCCGTTGATCAGTTTTAGCTTATTGAACCTGTCACTCCAAACACCAGTTTGATCCCAGTTAAAATTTTAGTTTGAAGAGCTAACCATCATCATACATCAAGTATTACTCTTTTATGTCAAGAATATGTACAAATATTTCTACTATTTCAGTTTAGCTCAAAATTTTGGTTTTTATGTTTTATTTTTGTCTCAAACAATTCTAAAAGTGATTCGTATTACCTCTAAATGATTGTATTTTGTCCATCCCGCAAAAAATGGACAAAATACAAGTGTTTTAAACTCTTTTGCAATTATTTTTAAATAAAAATAAAATGTAAAAAGTCCCACTTTTTCAATACAGAGGCAATAAGATGGAATAATTTTCAGAAGATGTTAATTTTATTAACAAAAATTTCCATTTGGGTGTTATCTTAACTATCAACTACTCGTTTCCAGGAAACAAAAAACTACTACTTTTGCCAACTACTCTAAAATTTCAAACCGTTAGATTGTAAGCGTTGTTATTCAAAAGAAGTTGAGGTGGTTCATTACATATACTTGGACTGACGTTACATCTTTCACTTTGAGCCGCTTGTTATATTAATACCAAAATCTAAAAATAGGTCATTTATACTCTATGTTCAATTTTGGACAATTAGCATAAAACAAATATATGATAATACCAAGTTAGGTCATCGTTTACTTCGTTAATATAGTTATTTGGCGTCGTATTGTAATTTGTTTTGTATTAGTCTTTACTCCCTCCGTTCCTTTTTATTTCTCTTTGGAGGGTGATTTTTTTCTCTTTTTATCTGTCATTTGTAGATTTCAAAGAAGTAGTATTAATGAATTAGTTTTCTATATTATCCCTACATTAAATACTAATTTGTTTCTCTTTCATCTTTTCCAATGAATTTTAAAAGGGTAATATTGAGATTTTATAGTCATTTTGATCACTCAAACAATGCATTAATTCCATTTCTTGATCTTTGTGTTTTGTTCTAAATGTCAATTAAAAAAGAATAGAGGGAGTAACTTGGAGTAATTAAGTATCGGGAATGTTAGCTTTTGTAAATAATTTGGTAGGGTTTCTTGTTGGTCTTTTAATGTTAGCCGTCGTGTATAAAGGATCTTTGAAAGGTAGTTGGCTTTCACCTACAACTGGTCAAATCTGGTAAAGGCAAAATACTTGGGGCCTTTCTAGTTTTCTCTTCTTTCAAGTCTCACTCATGATGCAAATGATGTAATTTTTCTAGGCTATTATTGGCAACCCAATTCCATGTTTTGGAATTGGAATTGAATTCAAAATTTTAACTAAACTTTGATTCTATGAACTTATAAATGTGGTTTTAAGTAAAGTTTAGAATTGAGTTGCCAAACATAGCATTGGTAGTTTCCATCACCGGTTAATCTGAATAACACTATTCAACTAATAAATGTGTGTTTTCTTTAACATTATTGAAATATCATGACTCATGACTCATGAGTGTATTGTCATTGTGAAAATACGCTCACAATATAGTTATTTTAATGTAAAAATAATGACATGAGTAAATTCGGTATTACACAGGTCCATTATTCCACATGGGGTGGTACCATCTTTACTACCAATACAACCCAGCTTCTGCGGTTTGGGGAAAAATCACATGGGGCCATGCTGTATCAAGGGACCTTATTAATTGGCTTTACCTTCCCTTTGCTATGGTGCCTGATAGCTGGTATGATATAAACGGTGTTTGGACTGGGTCCGCTACACGCCTCCCGGATGGTAAGATTGTCATGCTATACACTGGTGGCACAGATGAGTTTGTGCAGGTGCAAAACTTAGCATATCCTGCCAACCTATCTGATCCTCTCCTCCTTGATTGGGTCAAGTATCCGGATAACCCTGTCATGGTCCCTCCACCCGGCATTGGTATTAAAGACTTCAGGGACCCAACCACGGCCTGGCTTGGCCCGGATGGAAAGTGGATGATCACAATTGGGTCTAAGGTAAACACCACGGGTGTGTCGCTTGTATATCAGACAACAAACTTTACAAGCTTTGAGCTGTTGGATAGGTTACTACATTCGGTTCCGGGTACTGGAATGTGGGAATGTGTAGACTTTTACCCGATATCAATGACAGGTGCAAATGGGTTGGACACCTCGGCTAATGGGCTGGGTATTAAGCACGTGCTGAAATCAAGTCTAGATGACAGTAAGCATGATTATTATGCACTTGGTACCTATGATCCAATAATGAACAAGTGGACACCCGATGATCCAGAGTTAGATGTGGGAATCGGGTTGAGGTTGGATTATGGAAAATATTATGCTTCAAAAACATTTTATGACCAGAATAAGGAAAGAAGGCTCCTTTGGGGTTGGACTGGTGAAACTGATAGTGAAACTACTGATGTCCGGAAAGGTTGGGCATCTGTTCAGGTACACTCCAACATTTAGCTAATAACATCACGCACCTTCTATTTAATTTTCAATTTGGTGACCTACTGTTTTTTTTTACTCATGAATGAATTATGAAATATTAATATTCAGTATTAAAAAGTTCCGGTATAAGCTACAATTGTGTGTGTGTGTTGGGGGGGGGTGTTCAGTAGACTTCTAAATTTTGGTACAAAGTTTCTTTCAAGGTAAATATTTCGAAAATAAGACGGTGATGCAGCGGCAGATTCTAGTTCAGAATCAGATTTAGAATAGAATTTATATTTAGTATTATTCTTATTTTAATAGTTTCCAATTACTTGTAGAAAAGTTAATTAGTTGTTTAATTATCCTTTTCAAAGTAGAATAGCAGAGTTATTTAGGCCTATAAATATGAGTTGTCTTGAGACTTCTTATTAATTCAATTTTCATAATAATACCTTATTGTTTCTCTTGGAGAATTCTCTTTCTTCCTTATTTATTAAGGTTTGTATTAGTACGTTAAACTAACCAAATTACCGCTGTGTCAGATAGTACCCCATAAATTATATACCATAGGACGGCTATTCCAAATTTTGATCAACTTCTTGTTCCGTTCTACAGACCATTCCAAGAACCGTAGTGTTTGATATACAAACTGGAACCAATATACTCCAATGGCCAGTCGAGGAAGTGGAGAGCTTGAGATTGAAAAGTCATGAATTCAATAAGGTGAAACTTAAACCAGGATCACTCGTGCCACTCAAGATTGGCTCAGCTACACAGGTTTATCTATCGTTTTGTGCTTCCATTTAAATTAAATGTTTGTTTTGGTGTGAGCCTAACAGCTATACTTGTTTGACTATGGCAACAGATAGACATAGTTGCTACTTTTGAAGTAGACGAAGAGGCATTGGAATCGACAGTAGAAGCCAATGTGGGTTACAATTGCACCAACAGCGGCGGTGCTGCTGGTAGAGGCATTTTGGGACCATTTGGCATTTTGGTCCTTGCTGATGATTTACTCACTGAATTAACTCCTGTTTATTTCTATATTGCCAAAGGCACTGATGGGAGTGCTAAAGCTTATTTTTGTGCTGATGAATCCAGGTTTGCCTCTTATATTTCCTGATGATATTGCCATAAACTAGTTGCAAGAAAAGTGGTACAACGTTTAATAATCTTTATTTGATGGTTAAGGTCAATTAATTAATATCTAATGCAGATCATCAACGGCTTTGGATGTTGGAAAATTGGTTTATGGAAGTGATGTTGCTGTTCTTCACGGTGAAAAGTTCTCTATGAGGTTATTGGTACGTGAAAGGTTGGCTGGAATTCTCGATCTTATGTGTTGCGTAGTCTTGTTATTATTATTGTTTGATAATGCTAAAGTCTATATCTTCCTATGCGCATGTGTGATCTAATAATTGAACTTTGCCTGAATTGAAGCAACGAAATTAGAACATTTGCTTCTACAGAATGCTGCAATGCATGAACTTGAATTATTAATGGTTTTAGAATGGAATCAGGTTGATCATTCCGTTGTGGAGAGCTTTGCTCAAGGAGGAAGAACAGTGATCACATCGCGTGTCTATCCAACAAGAGCAATTTATGGAGCAGCGCGAGTATTCCTGTTTAATAATGCCACGGGAATGAGCGTCAGTGCATCAGTAAAGGCGTGGCAAATGGGTTCTGTTACCATTCAACCTTTCCCCTTGGATCACTAGTAATATAATATAATATATAATTTTTTATCTGCGGAAATGGAATGAAAATAAGATATCAAGTAGAAGAGTCTTATGCTGGAATGGCAGCAGATCCTTCCTTGGTTAATTAGAAATAGGCATGTCCATGTAATTATGTAGTATTATTGTATTCTTATCTGAATTGTAGTATTTTTGAATACATTTTTTATTGCCGGCCATTGTGCATTCATTTGTGCCGGGGATGTTTTCCATTTTTCGATAAATCACTGTCACAGATGTTATTAATATATACTATTTTAACTGTAAAAATGTATGTATATATATATTATTTTCAGATTTTTTTGCAAATGGAATTTTTAAAAATTAATAGTATTAATATAAAAGTGAGATCCGGTCACTGGGGTCTAATTTTTGAGGTAGATTATTGATGTGAAGTCCGAATTGGGCCTAATGGGCTGGGGCGGCCGAAGTTGTACTTCTCTAAGTCCAACCGATATCTGAGATTAATTACGTTACTTTTTTATATATATATATATATATACACACACATTTGTGTTGTGTCGCATATAGGTTTATTTAATTAGTCATACTACACTTAGAAAAAATTCTTACAAAAGTTGGTTTGTTAAATGATGTGTCAACATGCAGCATATGTGAGTGAGTCCAGTGATTGAAACCAACCAAAAATATTCATTTTGTATTATAACAATTTTTTTAATCATTGTAGTATTGTTGTTATTTATTTCTCAAATTTAAGTAATAATTATTTCACATAATTTAGTAGATATAAATTTTACAATAACATGCAATTCTTGATATCTATCTCCTTCCAACTTCCAAGTCGTTAGACTCTGTTTCTTTATTTGGAAAAAAGTAAAAAAAATAAAAGCGGCGGTAGATGTTTAGCGGGATCAGTGCAGGCAATTTTGGTGCCTCTGCTTTATAGGTATGTACTACTACTGCTACTTATAATATTGGTTTTATCTTATTTTAATTCTAACAGCATATTCTAAACTTTGACACACCTTCCCTTTCTTTGTCTGAAAGTATGCATTAGTTGCAAATATTCTATTTTAAAAACATTTTTATGTTATTATATAAAATGATTCTTTTAAAAAATTTATTATCCATAAAAAGTTGTTAATAAAAATTTCAAATAACACAAAAACAAATCTCATTTCATTGAATACAAATAAATAAATAAAACCACAATAGTATCATCTAGCGCTATCATAATTTTATTCTTTATTATCATGTCCCTATTAATAAACTCAAAAAAAATCATGATTTTAGCAGTAAATGTGGTACAAAAATGCATTATTAAAAATTATATAAATATATTGTATTGTATTATTTGTGTGGAATGGAGGGGGAGTACTGAGGGTGTATCACAATTGTCATCACTTTTAAGTTTGTCAATTGAACAATAACACGTAAATAAAGATCACCTCTCAACTTGTATGTCGATACTGTATTGGTCACTTAATCAAGGTTAATTTCATGCTAATTACTCTCAAAAGTGAGTGCTCATCATCCCTTCTAAAAGAAAAAGGTTAAATGACACTTATGTCCCTCCAAAGTGTCACTTATTTTCAAAATCGTTCCCAAAGTTCATTTTTTGTCAGTCAAGTCCTTAAAGTGACATTTTTTGGCATTTTCATTCTCCTTTATTAGCTTAGACACCAACTCAACCCATTTTGACCCAACCCGACCCAGTTTGACCAAACCCCAATTTTTAATATTTTAAAATATAATAATTATTGTTAATATTTAAATAAAATAATTATTTTAAAATAGTTATTTTAAATATTTTTTTAAAAAATATTATTTTAAAAAAAATTATTATTTTGAATATTTTAAAAAATATATTATTTTTAAAAAAAGTAAATAATAATTTAATTTATTATTTTAAAAGAAAATATTGTTTTTTAAAAAATTAAATACTAATTTAATTTATTATTTTAAAAGAAAATATTTCTTAAAATAATTTGAAAATAATAATTATTTTTAATATTTTAAAATATTAATATTTTTTATATTTAAAATAAAATATTATTTTTAAGAAAATTATTAATTTAAAGGAAAAAATATTAGAAACTTTTTTTTTTTAAATGAGTAAAGTTTCATAAAATATAAATTCTAAAAAATTAAAGTTAAAATTTTTTAAATCTTAATTATTTTTATAAAAATTTACACATATTTAAAAAATTTATTTTTGTTTTATGAAAATAAAGTTTAATTTTTTTGAATATATATTTTATAAAACCTTACTCATTTTTAAAAAAAACGAAGAATTTTCCAATTTTTTCCCTGAAAATAATAATTACCTTTAATTTTTTTTTTTAAAAAAATTGAATCTATTTTTTTTTAATTATCTTTACTTTTTTTGTATTTTTATTTTTTGTTTTTAAAGATTCTAATATTAAGAATACATACAATAATGGTAAAGATATTAAAAAAAATTTATTCTGAAAATAAAGTTTTACATAAAAAATAAAAAAATCTACTTTTTTTAAAGTTTTATTTTCTTATTTTTTTAAATTTATATTTTATGAAACTTTACTCATTTTAGAAAAAAATAAAATTTTTAATATTTTTTCCTTAAAATAATAATTATTTTTATAACTTTTTGAAAACAATATTTTATTTTAAATATAAAAAATAATTATAATTTTAAAAAATATTTATTTTAAAATATCAAATATACGTATTGTTGTAAAAATAATACGTTTTTTTAAATAATTAAAAATAATAATTATTTTCATTTAAAAAAAATACTTTTTTAAAAATATTAAAAATAATAATCCGATTTTAAATATTAAAGAAATTATTATTTTTAAAAAAATATTTTATTTAAAATATTTAGTATAATCATTATTTTAAAATATTAAAAATTGGGGTTGGGTCGAACTGGGTCGAGTTGGGTCAAAATAGGTTGGATTGAGGTTAAATCGGGTAGGAAGATCGAAAACGCTAAAATATGCCATTTTTAGGACTTAACTGACGAAAAATAAATTTTAGGAACTATTTTAAAAATGAGTAACAATTTAGAGGGATAAAAGTGTCATTCACCGAAAAGAAATTTTTTTTGCAGTTTCCCATTGATTCCCTAGCGAGCCAAGAACCAACCACCAACCGTAGTTTAATTTCTTAATCTTTTTATACCTTAATTCAATTACATTGATTAAGCACCCATTTTCAAATACTCCATTAAGAATACTCATGGCTCATCTCAGAGCATTCACAACAGTTTTTCCAATAGATTTTCTATCTTCACATTTGAAGAATATATCAATAAATCAGTATTCAACGGTTTATTTATCCTTATAGAATTCTCTATTTTAATCCCTATATATGATTTGACTCTTCAGAGTGAGAGAATCAAAAGAACGTTTCCTATTTATGTAAAATGATATTTCATACCCTATTTATTGCAATTTTATATTTGTTAAAGGATCTTATCTCACTTAATTGCTGATTTGGGTATGCCTATCAAATTCACTCATTTTTTTTAAACAGAGAATTTAGAGAAGAAAGAGAACTATAAAAAAATAAAATTAAAAATCAATCAAATTTTGATTTTAATCATTTTTGGAAAAAATATTACTACTAATTATAAATTTTATTATTTTATAATTAAAATAATATTATTTTAGTTTTCATAAACACATAATGGTCGTTGCACATTTTGATTTCTAGCAATATCAATTTTTAAATTAAAATAATTATAATTTTTAAATTCAAACAACAATTACTTTTAAATAAAAAATAGTTACAATGTTCAAAACATGATTTGACTATTGGAACTTTCAAATTTTAATTTTTAAATTTTAAATTTCAAAATTTAATATTTAAGAAATCAATATAAGGAACCTGTTGGGTACATAGTAAAAATATTGAATCCCTATCCTACAGAATGACTTAATAACACTGCAGAGTAGAGATAGAAATAAGAAAACTATTGTAAATGTTCTCATCTAATCTCATCTCATCAGAGTAACTAACGGCTGCATTAAAAAAAAAATATACGTTTACACAGTAATTAGCCCTGGAGGAGGGCCAAGCACCATAAACTAGGAGTATTTATTAAAACCCACAATCCAAAATATAACAGCTGTGCTTATAGTATTTTTTTTGGGCATTAGCTTACCTGTTTATGTCATGGTATATATTTTTTTCTGTCCAAAATTAGACATACATTCCTGAAATAATGGGTTTTATATGAAATATATTCTTAATATTTGTTAAAAATGTGGTAGGAGCGACATAATTAATGGCATGCATGTTAAGAAATTCTTATGACTTTATAGTATAAAAATTTTAATTTTAGAATGGACTAAAAAACTTGTATCTTTAATTTTTTTATTTAAGAAGAAGTATTTCATTTTTAAAATTAATTGTTGTTTTTCAAACAACAATGTATGCTATGCCCGAGATTCATAGCTGAAAGCTTGTAACACACATTAAATTGTTGCAAAAGACGCGTTAATTCCTAGTATTATGCGCAAATGTTAAAAAGCTTTCTTAATTAAGTAGTGCTGCCCCTCCCCCCTCCCCCCTCCCCCCTCCCCCTCCCTTAAAAAATACTACTAATAAAACTACCCTCTCTCTTTCTCTCATCTTAAGAAATCACGTAGGAGTATTTTAGAAGTTGTCATCAGAGTTTCACTTTGTTTATCATCCTAGCTAGCCTCCTACCGTAATTTAAATAATTATAACATTATACGAAACTTAAATTTATCATTTCTCAAACCTCACAATTTTGGATATTATATTTAGTTTATTTTAAATTCTATATCTTCGGATATTATATATGTTTAGTTTATTTTGTTTATACCTTACACTTCTCTTATAATAATTCGTTGAATATAGTCAAAATACAATAAGTGTAATATCTTCATTGTGTCCGTACGTTACGATTCTCCTATAATAATTCGTTCAATATAACCAAAATACAACCCCTACCTTCACTTATTATCTTATTATTGTGGGAGTTACAATTCTTCTATAATAATTAATTGAATATAATTAAAATACAACCATACATTTACTCATTGTCTTATTATTGTGGGAGTTACAACTACATAATATTCCATTAGTATATGGGAGTTAAATGTGTTAAATTTTTATATGTTACATTACATATATAGATGTACAGTGTATAGCATGTGTAGGATAATGAAAATAATAAAAAAAAATATATACACTACTACTATATTGGAGCTCTCTCACTTAGAGATTGAGACATAGAACATGAGACGTGACACCATGTTAGTGATGCTATCATTAAAGCCCATTAGGACGGTTGAAATTGTGGTCATGCTCATTATTAACACAATCGTAGCATGCATGGCTGAATTGTTGAGTCAAAATTTGTTATTGATATTCGTGACTAGTAAGGAAAGAATACATGTGATTTAGCCCGGATCAATATGGGTAAATTTGTATATACGAAACCAGGTTAATTTTAATAGATTTTATTTTTATTTCCGTATCGTATGCATATATGTACGTGATTATGCATTGGTTATATTGAAAAGTTAGGATGAAACGGAAGATCAAAAAGAATGAAATAATATCTTTGGACTATTATCTCTCGTTAAAATCTATATGTAATCATAAAGTCTATTTAATTTCCCGCACGAATTAAATTGATAAGTTTCTGACTTATAGGAATTATTAATTAACAAAGTAGGCATAATATATAGAAGCATGACATGCATAGTATATTATGGTAAAAATTGTAGATAACATTTCATCTAATACTCTATATATGTTTACATATTTATATATATAATATGGTTACATATTGATACTTCATGCACATAAAGTTGTGATTTGTTTAAGTTACGTTTTTCGTCTTAGTTTTCTATATTATTATTGGATTAACAATGTAACACAATTGGACATAAGAATTAAATGTATTAATTCAATTTAGTATAAAGAATTAGTTTTTTCATATATATATATATATATATATATATATATATATATATATATATATATATATATATATATGCACCTTTCACATATAAATTATTAGTAAGATGAAAGGACTATTTCTATTTATCAATCTATTTGAAAGTATCGGGGAAGAAAGTGAAAAACATTTGAATATATATACAGACGAGTAGAATTAATTCAAGTTTTAACTCCTGTATCTTAGTAAATTTATACTAATATCACACCGACATAACTTGTTATTTAGAGTTACGATTAACATATATATATATATATATATATATATATATATATATATATATATATATATATATATATATATAATATGTTAGCTATTTACTGTTTCAAATCAAGGTGAAGTTATGAATCATGATGAGTATTAAACCATACACTTAAATAATAAGCGGCTTGTTATAAAATATTACTAAAATCAAAAACAAACAAGATTAGAGAAAAGAGTGCATTCTCTTTTTACTTTGATATCTCCTGTCGTGCTTCAGGCAATGATCTCACGTCATGCTTCAGGCAATGATTATCATATGAACTTCTAGTTCATATTGATTTGTATAAGGATCAAGATTAAATAACGTTGAAACATTCCAATTAATCTCCCGTCGTGCTTCAGGCAATGATCTCACGTTGTGCTTCAGGTAACGACTTTTCTCCCCCTAATGGTGGGAAGACTATTAAAATAACAATCCTCAAAATATACCTTAAAAATATCACTCTGAATTCTTTCTTAGAAAGATTACACTAAATAACAATAATTAAATGTGATAGTTTGGTAATTAATTTACTTTGATATAATCAACATGTAAAGGAATCTTCTGGTTCTTTAAGGGATGTTCATGGGAGTTTTTAATAATTCAATGCATCATTATTGATCCTAAATGATCATGCCAAATCATAAAAATATTTAGATTCGAACACTTCTGATGTATTACAACATTTGTTTCAACTATTCTCATTTTAGTATAATATAACCCAGAAGAGAAAATATATATTTTTTCTAATATGAGCTTCTGGCCCGATACTATTGAAGTAATATAAAGAAATTATTCACTGCCTTCAATATTGGTTTCAATATGATAACTATTATAACGTATTTCCACTCCATTTGAAAAGTCAAAATAGTTCATGGGATCTTCAGGATCATTATGATCAATAAAATTTATTTCAATTTTATTTCCTTTTCTTTTATGAAGTCTTGGTACAAATCTACCAAATGTTTAGGAGTACAACGGGTACATTCCCTTTTCTATATTGATTGTTCTTTTCACGTCCACTACCACAACCGTAAACATAATTTCCTCTATGATTATCAAATGAGATTCCATTCACTTCAGGGAATGTAATAGAATCGGTCGAGCGAGATTGTTGGTTTTTCAGCAAAAACTCATTATTTTGTACAGCCACTAGAAGACATAATATCACTTCTGTGAACATAATTTTCTTTATCGCTTTAGGGAATATTTTGTGAACTTTCGCTCTCGATATTGCTACTACAAGAGCATATTCGAGTCATGAAAATATAATAAATATTTTCTCTAATATGTCTTTATCAGTTTTTTTTTCACATAATTTTAATAGTGAGATTATTTTAAAAAAAATATAAAATTGTTCTCACTCAACACTTTTAAAATCTTGCAACTTCAGGTGCAACCAATTATAACGAGCTTTTGGGAGAATTACAATTTTTTTTTTATTCTCATATCTTTTCTTTAAATCATTTCATAAGACGAGCGAGTCTTTTACTGTAATATACTCATATTTTAATTTTTCATGGAGATAATAGCGAATAAAAATCATTAATTTTGCATGATCTTCCAAGGATGCATGATTGTCAACTTTAATTGTATCTCTAAAGTTCTTTGCCTTTATATGAATCTCAGCATCAAGATTTCATTACAAACAATTCTTGCTCGATATAAATCAAGGGCAACAAATTCAAATTTATAAGATTTGAATATTAAATAATTAAACATATTTCCTATAAAATTAAATAATTATATATGTTCAGATTTAATTGTAATGAAACAATTTATAGAAATGCAGTAAAACACGAAACTAAATTTGTCCATTAAAACTAAATAACAAACCAACACTACTAAGTATATTTGTCATTGTAACTTCATACAAAAATATATCAAAAATCATTAGAAATTTAGTTTATTATAACTATCCACATGAGCATAAATATCAAACATGATGTATCTTAGAAGTGTATCGTATTAGCCTTTGGTTGGGGATCTGGATGATTAGTTTTGAATTGTTTTAAAAAAAAATTGTTTACAAATCATCACCACTTATAGCATGTGATGTTGAAGCAAGACCAGTATTACATGGAGGATTATCTTTAAGTCAATTTCACTTGGATCTTGGTATTACCTTACTCCAAAACCAACAGAAGGGTGTACTTTACAACAAGCTTGTAAACTTAATGTTTCTCTCTTTTGTGTTTTTACATTATATATAAACTTGAAATGCGCAAATAAATCAAAATAACATTCAGGGGTAATTTAAACAAAATCTATGAATCTGCTGATAAGCTAACCTTTTGGGCTTTCAAAGATTATTATGCTAATGATTAATACTTTCTGCTTATGTTTGAGTAAGTCACATGTAACCATTTGATGCTGTCAATACATATGAATTTTAGATGCATCGAAGATGGAATATAGACCGACATATATCAATATTTTAAATTTAACAAGTAATTTTCATAAGCCTGTTTATAATTATTTGGCATGCAATATATTATGCAGTATATTGCACATCACTTATATATATATATATATATATATATATATATATATATATATATTTAAAAATTATTGTTTATAAATTGTAAATGGTCTATAATAATAACAATATATAAAGAGACAAAATAAGTACAGTTGTTGGTTTGATTTGGTCTTGTAAGTCTATTAAGACTGAAATAAATATTTATAGACGAAAATAATTAGGATTCCTTTGGCAAAAATTATTACAAGAAGCTACGATTTGCATATATATGCCAACTATTTATTAGTCAAATCAAGTAACTTCAATAATATGTGGTTACCTCTTTATTTAACATTCTTCTTTAAATAATATTATTTTATTAAAATTATACCATTTTAATGATTCTTTTTAAAAATAAGTGGAATTGTGTTTGATATTTTTGTAAATAAAAAAAAAAATAAGTGAGACCACTCTCTTTTTTAATTTTTTTTAAAATAACGTAATTTTAATAAAAAAATATTATTTAAAAACGAGTGTTATATAAAGAGAGTACTTTTAATCATTCCTCTTTATTTATATATATATATATATATATATATATATATATATATATATATATATATATATATATATATATATATATTTGTAGGAGGGAGTGTCGTGGTTCTAATCCTCATAATAAAGATAAAGTATAGTAGTAGTATTTATAATAGGCAAAATACTAGTAGCCCATTTATTTATGTCAATTTCTACATTTAATTAACACATTTAATTAATACAAATTGACAATTGAAAAAAATATATAAATAAATAAATAAATTTGAACTTATATATTTTATTCAATAAAATAATCAAATACTCGGTCGGACAAGAAAACAATAATGCCTTGGGGCTTGGCTTGGGCAGCGGCTATACCACTACCAGTGGAGTAGCTTATTCGGTAGGGCCCACACTTTGTGTTGGACCGAAAGGTGAGGTTTCCCAAAATCTGACCGTTAGAGAGAAACAAAACAACTAAGGAAGGTGGACGTGGAGTGGAGCTGTAAATGCTCCACTGTCAATGGCCTGTTGCACTCCGGATTCTCCTCCTCCTATACATGACCGACCGGCATTAGCCAGTTAATACTATTTTCAGGTCCAGAAAATACATAATTAAGGCAAATTTCTTGAAACGAATTTTTTAATTTGAGCAATGGGACCCACCCCGTCCATTAATAATGACAACACTTCCCAAAATGCTTTAGCGTACAACCGACTTAACCCGTTACCGGTACCCATCCTCCCAAAAAACAGAGCCGTTTTCTCTCTCCCTCTCTTTGTATATGGTTTTTTGATCATGTAAAGACCACCCCCTTAAACCCTACAAAAACAGTCTACAGACAGCATCAGAAATAGATACTAGTAAAAACCCATGTCGTTGTTTGGTTCGGCTGTGCTGTATTTGCTGCTGCTGTTGCACATTTCATTACTCTTTGGACTCTGTTTTTCTGATGATGCATCTAAGAACTTTGAATTGGAACTCTCTTACATCACCGCCTCTCCCCTTGGTGTCCCTCAACAGGTTTTGTCCTTATGTTTCTATACATTTGATTGCTTATCTGGGTATTTTTCTCCCGCCGTATAAGTGGTTTCTTATTGATTTTTTTTTTCTTTTTGGTTTTAATAAATGAGTAGATTTGCTAATGCAGCTGAACTGGAAAGGTGGGTTACTGTTTGTTGGTGAAGTAGATTAAGGGCCCGATTTGGTTTTATGGGTAGAATTTTCGTGGTGGGAGTCGTCTTATTTCTCCTATTTTTTTCTTTGTGGGTTTCATAATTCGGTGGATTCTTCGAGTATTATACTTGTAGTAGATATCTGGCAGTAGAATTTATACAATAAATATACTTCAAATCTCTATGGAATTTTTGTGATATATGAGTACGTGTGTTTTGTGCAATGGTTTGGGGTTAAGGTTTTAATTAAAGTTGTTTTGGATTGTTTTTTGAGGACTGAGAAGTGGATTGGGGACCATTCATATGTATATGAATGACTTTTCCGTTTGGGAAATAGATACTAGTAAAAACCCATGTCGTTGTTTGGTTCGGCTGTGCTGTATTTGCTGCTGCTGCTGCACATTTCATTACTCTTTGGACTCTGTTTTTCTGATGATGCATCTAAGAACTTTGAATTGGAACTCTCTTACATCACCGCCTCTCCCCTTGGTGTCCCTCAACAGGTTTTGTCCTTATGTTTCTATACATTTGATTGCTTATCTGGGTATTTTTCTCCCGCCCTATAAGTGGTTTCTTATTGATTTTTTTTTCTTTTTGGTTTTAATAAATGAGTAGATTTGCTAATGCAGCTGAACTGGAAAGGTGGGTTACTGTTTGTTGGTGAAGTAGATTAAGGGCCCGATTTGGTTTTATGGGTAGAATTTTCTTGGTGGGAGTCGTCTTATTTCTCCTATTTTTTTCTTTGTGGGTTTCATAATTCGGGGGATTCTTCGAGTATTATACTTGTAGTAGATATCTGGCAGTAGAATTTATACAATAAATATACTTCAAATCTCTATGGAATTTTTGTGATATATGAGTATGTGTGTTTTGTGCAATGGTTTGGGGTTAAGGTTTTAATTAAAGTTGTTTTGGATTGTTTTTTGAGGACTGAGAAGTGGATTGGGGACCATTCATATGTATATGAATGACTTTTCCGTTTGGGATTTTCTGGAATTGTTTTATGTCTGTTGTTTCAGTCAGTCAGTGGGCAAACACTAATCAAAGTCATTTCCATAACCTTTATTTTTTTTAAAGAATTTTTTTATCTTGATAGTCTCATTATTTGGTAATCATACTGATTAATTGAATCAGATTATTGACACTCCAACATTTAGGGTACTAATTCAGAAGCCTTCGACTTTTTCATTGCAGGTTCTAGCAGTTAATGGGAAGTTTCCAGGTCCTACTATTAATGTTACTACTAATGTTAATGTCATTGTAAATGTGAAAAACAAATTGAATGAAAATCTCCTCATAACTTGGTAGGTTTCGTTACTTGTTTATTCAGCTATGAGTTTGGGTTTGTGTTTTTGGAATGTATATTGAGGGATATGGGTCTTTGTGTGGTTTGATAGGCCTGGAGTCCAAATGCGCCGTACTTCTTGGCAAGACGGTGTTCTTGGCACTAATTGTCCCATCCCACAAAATTGGAATTGGACCTACCAGTTCCAGGTCAAGGATCAGATTGGTAGCTTCTTTTACTTCCCATCACTCAACCTTCAGAGAGCATCAGGGGGCTTTGGTGCTTTTATTATTACTAATCGCAATATTATCGCGCTGCCTTTTAAAATTCCTGATGGGGATATAGTCATTATGATTGGTGATTGGTATACCAGAAACCATACGGTTGGTAATTGCAATTGTTGTAAAATCTTGTGGCATATTGAATAGGAGTTTGGATTTTGTTTGTAGAATCTAATGTAGCTATTGAATAATAGGCGCTGAGGGCAGCCCTTGATTCGGGGAAGGACCTTGGAATGCCAGATGGAGTTCTGATTAATGGGAAGGGACCTTATCAGTATAATTCAACTCTTGTCCCAGATGGCATTAACTATGAAACAATTAAGGTTGATCCAGGTAATATACAAGTTGTCCTCTATCTAATACATGTTTGGGAGCATTGAACTCTGAATTTTAAACTTCTTTCAAGTATGCTCATATAAAGACCAGGCCTTAGAATTTACGAGTATAAACCAACTTGGATTAGCAAGCTATGTTGTAGAGCAGGGAATTTCATATCTAATAATTTCTCGGTCTTTCTTCTATTTCATTTTACATCTTAGGCATCTGTCATTTTTACTGCTGGTGCTGTGATGTGCTGCAGGTAAAACTTATCGAGTTCGTGTACACAATGTTGGGGTATCAACTTGTTTGAACTTCCGTATTCAGAACCACAATCTGCTCCTGGCAGAGACTGAGGGATATTATGTATCGCAACAAAACTATACCAGCTTGGACATCCATGTTGGGCAGTCTTACTCCTTTTTGGTTACTATGGATCAGAATGCAAGTAGTGATTACTACATTGTAGCTAGTGCTAGGTTTGTAAATCAATCACTTTGGCAGAGAGTTACAGGTGTTGCTATCTTGCAATATTCAAATTCTAAAGGGAAGGCAGCTGGTCCTCTTCCTGATCCTCCAAATGATGCTTATGACACATCATTTGCAGTGAACCAGGCAATGTCCATCAGGTTTGTTCCTTAATTCTGTGTTTCTTTTTAATATTAAATTTATTTGTAACTACTGACTTAAAGTTTACAGTATTATTTTATTCAAATGGGTAGTCTTTCCTACTCTAAATTTGAAAACAAATGCCACATTACGTTCTTTAGATACATGTCTTGAATAGGAAAACATGAAGAGAGAAGTGGGTGGGGAAGATAAGATAGATCAGAGTTTACCAGTTGCACAAGACATTGGTCAAGATTTTTCAGAAAAGATAATTAGGCCGAAATTAGTCATGGTTTTAAAGTTAAACTTGGGATAATAGTTTGTGACAGTAATTTCTCATCTGAAAATTTGCCGCTAAGAACTGATGCTGACATTATGATATGATAAACCTCACAATAAGACCAATATGTAATACGAGGATGAATATTTTCATCCTTTTGAGGAATTAGGAAATCTCTCAATATCTTTAAATATATCTTCATGATCTATTTTCATCAAGGGTTAGGTAATAAGGTACCATAATATCTTTAGACTAGTCGTACTACCCGTGCCTCCGGCACTACGTACGAAGGGGAGGAGAGATTGCTGGTGCTAGAGAATGGAGGAGGAAGAGGGCGAGCTCGGGAGGAGGAAGAACGGAGGAGGATCTGAGAGTGAGAGAGAGCAATTTTTTATCCTTTGTAGTTAAAGAAGATATAATGGACGGTGAGATTTATCCCAAACTTTGGACGGTTCTGATTGTTTGTTAGGGTGAGCGGGAAATTCAAAATCAGTTGTGTTTTGTTAATTAGATATATCTTCAGAATTTTATAATAAGTACCATCTGATCAAACTTATCAAATAACCATCTGCTCTGCCTTGCTAATGTGTTTCCCCAATATCTGAGTTTGTTATTGTTCAGGCAGAATGTATCAGCAAGCGGAGCTCGTCCTAACCCACAGGGTTCTTTCCATTATGGTTCTATAAAAGTGACTGATACGTACGTCTTAAAGAGTGTGCCACCAATGATGGTTGACGGGAAACTCAGAGCTACATTAAATGGGATATCATTCGTCAATCCTGATACACCAGTCAGGCTTGCAGACAAGTACAATGTCAAGGGGTCTTACAAGCTTGACTTCCCGAGTATGCCACTGAACAGACCACCCCGGACAGACAGATCCCTTATCAATGCTACATACAAAGGATTTATAGAAATTATATTGCAGAATAATGATACAGTAGTACAGAGCTTTCACATGGACGGCTACTCATTTTTCGTAGTTGGGTATGATTATTTAATGTGCCCTGTAATATACATTTGCAATTCCACTCTGGCATGTTCATTTTCATATAGTGTCTGAACTGTATAGGATGGCGTATGGGGAATGGACTGAAAACAGCAAGGGCTCGTATAATAATTGGGATGCGATATCTCGCTCCACTACGCAGGTCTGTATAGGATGGCGTATGGGGATTGGATTATTTATTTGTTTCTACAAGTTCCTTTTTTCCAATATTATGAATATGTATGAATTTATCTTGGTGTATTCTTCATCTTTACTCTGTTTTTGCTGCACATAGGTTTTCCCTGGAGGATGGACAGCGGTATTAGTATCTCTAGATAATGTTGGAGTGTGGAACCTTCGAGCTGAAAACCTTGATAGATGGTACTTGGGCCAAGAAACGTATATGAGAATTATCAACCCTGAACCTGATCCTAGCAACAAAACGGAATTCCCGATGCCTGATAATGCTCTTTTCTGTGGCGCCCTCTCCCACTTGCAGAAGTAGGACAAAATATCTCCTCACTCTATATCATTGACATTTACTTTCAGTTAATTGATTTTTTTTGTTGTTCCTCTTTACATTTTAGGCCGCAGAAAGGCTCTTCTTCAGCAGTACCAACCATCCGCGGGCAATCAAAACTATATGTTTTGCTTGTCACTGCATTCTGTGCCGTCATTTCTGAATTACTATGATTTCCTGCAAATTGCGAGGCTATTGCATCCTCTGGAAGGGACACTGAGCTTGGCTTTGTCGTAGGGGGTGGGGGTGGGGGTGGGGGTGGGGTGGTATACTTGTAAGATTTGCTGGCTAGCTAGGGGTTTTACATTATTTATTTTTATAGTATTTTCAGGTAATCTTGTTTGGGTAGCAATAATTTTGCAAGTTTCTCAATCTGTTGACTTGTTGTACTATCTATAAAATTACCTTTCTTTTATGATTACTTTGAACTTAGTTTTGGAATAGTTGTGTATGCTCTTCCTCGTATTTGGTTGCAATGTAATAGTAATGTAAAAATGGAGGTACACAGTCGTGTAACTTTTAAAGTTACACGGTCTACGATCGTAGAGTTTTCACTCTACGATCGTAGAGTAGTTACTGCACAATTTATGAATTCACTCTACGATCATGGACTACTCTACGATCGTATAATGAATTCACTTTACTATCTGGGAACTACTTTACGATCGTAGAGTGAAATTACTCTACGATCGTAGACCGTGTAACTTTAAAAGTTATACGGCTGTGTACTTTCATATTCTCCTAATAGTAATTATTAGGATTGTAATATTTTTATTTTTTTTAAATTTTACTTGGCTTATGAAATACTGGAAATCAGTCAATGAATAAAAGGCAGCAGTGATGATTGATCTCTGGAGTGGGATCTGGGCCTAGACTCATTTGATCATTGCTTCTTCTATTAGATAGATAGCAATATCAATCTAATGATTAGCCTTTCTTCCCCCCAATTGAACTTTTGGTATGAATGTTAGTGATTTGCTGTCTCCTTTTCTATATACACACACATGTTAATTCAGTGCATGAATTGAGTTGGAATGGAGTAAGAACGTACTTAAGATTTCAACTCACATAATAATCTTGTGTTTCATTTTTCAATATCAGGTAATTAACTGGATTATATAAACTTAAAAAGAGAATTGTAGGTCAAAGTACTTTTTAGTTGATGACAAATTTAGCCCAAGGGTTTTGTCTTCAGCCCAATCCAACCCACCCAACATCCCAGAATATAAGCCCAGCGTACCTTTATTAGTTTGATGCTGCATGTGACTTCAAGCCTTTTCAACCAGTCCCAGAAATTCTATTTTGCTCTATATTTTCACGTAATCCTTCTCACATGAATAGTGAATAGGTTCCACCTCTATATGGGAGAGGCGGAGCTAAAAAGATCATTTTAACATGTAAAAATATTAGTTTCCTAAATAAATTTTGTTCCAAAAAGAGTTTAATTTTTAAAACTATATTATTAACTCATTCACTTTAATTTCCTAATTCACCATTACTATAGACTAACAACAATTATCAACAAAAATATCAGAAAAACATATTTTAAACATATATATATATATATATATATATATATATATATATATATATATATATATATATATATAAAAAATTAAATTTGCAAGTTGGTCATTGGAATATAAGAAGAAAAAATAGTAGCAGGGCCTGCCTCTGACTCCTTTTAGAATTTGTAGGGGTAAAGAAGAACATGCAGCCTGCAGGAGTAGTAGAGACTACTTAAGTAGTACTCCAGTAATCACATGGAGTTGTTTTTCAAAACATTAATGATGTTAAATTCAACAATACGCTTCATTATTTATTTTTATGTAGTACTAGTAATTATTTATTTCAGGTGCCCATGCATCTAGGGCTGTTCATTTAGATCGGTTTTTTCAGTTTTTCGGTTTTTCGAACTGGTCGGTTCGGTATAAAAAAGAACCGGTTCGGTTCGGTACAAAAAACCCAGTATATACCAGTTTTTCGGTACCGATTTTGGTTCGGCGTTTTTATGGTTCGGTAAAAACCGAATTGGACCGGTCCAATCGGTTCCGATATCGGTATCAATATTTGCCCTATTTCGGTACCGGTTCGGTTCGGTACTGGTCCGATTTGGTCCAATTTTTACCTGTTGAACACCCTACATGCATCTTCATGTCATTTATTTTAGAAATTAAACAAGCAAGGTACTGCTAATTCTCTCTCTCTCTCTCTTTCTCCCTCTCTCTCATCATAACTTGGTCAGAATTAAGAAGCATTTGACTTGAGATTGATTATAAAAGGAGTCCTTAGGGGACCGGCTACTACCGACCAGCCAGCCAGTCAGCTAGCTTTTAATTTTATTTTTAAATTTTTTCTCCTAGGATTCCAATCTATTAATCAACTGCAAATCTCTTTCTGTCTCCAAAGAAAGAGGTCAATGAGTTTGAGAATTTTACACGCACAATGAGTATGTCATTTGGAAACAAACAAAGAAATTCCATTGGATTTTGTTTTGCATGCTTTACAAATTTATATGGACTTCATTCCAAGCTTTCACTACACCTCATGTACTATATATATATATATGTGGGCTTGCTTGCTTTCTTGCTTATATATCCATTGCTTATGATACATGTATATATATAGCTGAACTAGCTAGCTAGAAATTCTTAGCTCACTAGTATACCTACATGCATTTTCTGGATATATACATAGGTATACAATATTTATTGATATATAGAGAAGCTATAGATCGATCAGCTTTCTACATGCATGCACAGTATATGCATACATACATTCTTCTTGGTCACTTTCAAATTCACCGGCTCTTTTGTCAAACTCAATAACAAGTTCGATCTATTAATTCACGGTAGGCTCTGCTAATATATATACCGATCTTAGTTTCATAGAACCAGAGCTTATATATAGTAATTTCTCATATATATGTATGTTGCATGTATATATGTTTTAAATGTAACTCCTTGCTTCATCTTAATTCTTCCATGAACGGTGAGAGTAGTTGACCTATTTCCTCATAAAGTAGTTACAACTGTTATTTTGCTTCATGTATATGATAATGCAACCAGCTAGTGGCATTTTTGGTCCCATGAAGAATGTTAAGATATATAATTAGTTCATTTCAACTAGATAACTTTCGTGCCTAAGGACCTACATTAAATTACTCCATCCGTTTCAAAATAATATAATGATCAACTTACGATATTTTTTAATTTAAAATTGAAATGATTTTTTTTTTAAAAAAAATTAGTCGATACAATGATGAATATTGCAAATTATCTAAAAAATAGTACTCATTATAAAATTTATAGTTTCATAATTTTTAGTGAATCATTTCAATTTTAAGTTTGAAAATGTCTTATTTTGATTTTCAAAAATCAATAATTTAGAATCAAAGGGAGTATATATTATTTATTTCAATCATTTTTGCTCCGGAAGATTTGAAACTTTTGTTAAAAGCTGTTCTTTTTATATGTCTATGTTTGTCTTCTCTTAATTAACACCTTATTTCACGTATATGAGGTTTTATAGCTGGAGTGTTACATGCATGCATGCTATGGTGCATGCTCTAAATATAAATAAGCCCTTTTCGCTAAATTTTTTTGGTCATGTATCCGCTGACTATGTAGCCTACTTTATATATATCTCCTATTTTGTTAAGATATTGCCCCATTTGGTAATTATACTTGTCAACTTTTATTATAAGAAAAAGGAAAGTTTCTGATCCACTCCTCCTCTGAGTGCCCAGAGTGCCAAGTCTTGTTAAAAGATATTCAATATAAATTGAGGACTTAGCGCTTCCCTTCGAAGTAACGTTGTTTTGATGGATTTGTTAATATATATATATATATCCAAAAAGATATATACTTATATGTATACTTATGTGGAGGCCTAGTTCTTAAGCAATTCCATATTGCACCATCAAAACTACTTCTCGATCCAGCAAAACAGAATTAGTCTGGAAGCAATGTCTAACTAAATAAAACACAAGCTATTTACTTAAGTACTCTTCACTTAGTTTTTTCTTGTTAGTTTGCATGCGAGAACATTTCACTTAATTTTTATTTTTTCTTTCTGATTTTTATTACATTAATTTAAAGTCAAGATTGATTATTTAATTAGAATTTATTGTTCACTTATTATTAATTAATTAATTTTGATAGTGAAAATGATATTGAAAAAATAAAGACAAAAATTAATTACTAACACCATCTCACTTTATAGTCTTAAAATAGAAATATATCTCTAATTTCGAAACAAACTAAATACAAAAATGTATCTTTAATTTTGGAATAAACAGAGTGAGTAGAAATTTTGTTAGAATGCCAATTAATAAGGCTATAACTTATAACTTCACAAAAATGTAGTCATTTCCATTGTGACATTTGGTCTAAATTAACCGCTAGTCTTTGGTGAATGTTACATGAATGGTTTAAATTACATTTTAATATTCTAATTTTACTTTTGAGTTTTCAGTAGAAGTATGAACAATAAAGAAGTTACTCATAATATTGTATATATGTGTATAACAAGGGAGTAGAAAATCGAACATTATATTCAAATATATTGAAACAAATCTGCAATCAACCACGGGCTTGATAACATAAACAGCCATGTGGGGCTAGCTCTCAGATCGTAGGCTACATAATAAAGCTGGCAAATGTTGCTGATATTACAATGTCAAATAGCAACACTAAGCTCCAGTCCGCCATTAATACTTAAATATTTATCTTACAGTATATGCATAAATGCATGTCGAGTACTGACTGGTTAATTAGGCATTATTAAGTTAATACTAAGAGGATAGATAAATATATAGATACCCAGAGGCACAATAGTTAAAGGATATATATATTTTATAAGTCTTATTATGTACAAGAATCTGGATATATATAGATGCATGTCCTTAATTAATTGTTTGTTAACGATTGAACTTCCTAATATCAGCATATATATATACATATATATATATATATATATATATATATATATATATATATCATTTCCACAGATCAATTTGACAACTTGAGGTCGAAGTTGAGGCATTTTGATCTGAAGACATTTCTTGCTTGTTCAAATTTCTGATGAGTACTATATTGGAGTGATCATCCGAGTGAAATACATTGGCGGCTTCATTTGAGTAGTCGTGATTTTGCTTCAAAACATCTTCATGGCTGAGTTGTGAAGCAACAAACTTGTCAAGGACTCGCCAATCAGTGACTGATTGATCCACTGCTTGATCATTATAAGTTGGATGGCCGGCGTTTTGCTCTTGTGTGAGTACGGATGATGAGGAATATTGCAGATGTTTGGCATGGTTCATGTTGAGGCCATAAATAGGCATAGAATTGCAGTTTGCCATTGTCATTGGTGGTGCTTGGAGAAGTTTCGGACTCTCCAGAAGGGGGAGTTGGAGAAAATGATCAGGGGGAATTTGGTACTGAAAGTCCTGCTCCTTCTTGAAAGAATAAGCTGGGTAGTGGTATGTTGTCATATTTGGCGGTTGTTTTGGAGAGTCTATGTCTGGCATGAATGAAACTTGATCGTCGTACCAAATAGGTGACTCGTGCTCACTCATTCTTCGAACAGTTGCTATTCTCTTCTTAAACACTCTACATACAACCCATCCTTCTTCCTGCTTTAATTTGTATCAAGAAATAAAAGCACGTCAGCCATTGCCGCAAATTATTATGTAATTTCAAAAACGAAATTATATGCAAGTTTTTAATCCATGCATGCCTTAATCTTGTTTTTATTCTTCTTCCGTTCGGATTATGTACAAACTCATATATAGTGTGTATTAGTTCACATAAAATGCGCAATGACACACCTAGCTAGGCTGAGACAAAAACAGATATCTCTGACAATCATTTTTTTGATCATTCCCTAAACTATTAGTAGTTGTACAAGTTTTAAACTATTACTAGTAATAGTTTTTGAGCATTGCTACGCAGACACGGAAATGGGACAGGAAAATTGGACAGGCGAAAATATTATTATTATTATTATTTTTTTTTTGCTTGTGATTCCAAAAAATGTATAGTATTTATTCCAACAGGAATTTTTATAAAATATAGTGTTTTAGGTGTAATTTGGATACACATATGTATAACCCTGTATTTGTATGTGTATCCAAATTACACCTAAAACACTATATTTTATAAAAATTCCTGTTGGAATAAATACTATACATTTTTTGGAATCACAAGCAAAAAAAAAAAAAAAAAAAAAAAAATTTCGCCTGTCCAATATTCCTGTCCAATAATCCTGTCCGGCTAGACTTATTGATAGTTTTTAGATTGATATCCTCGTTTGATTCGACTGCTATATATAACTCATTATGCATTCATTCATTTATATTATTTTTGGGAATTAATTAAATTGGAGAAAAGAAGAATATATATATATATATATATATATATATATATATATATATATATATATATATATATATATAATTATGAACTTGCCTGAGTAGTTGCATTTTCATCAGTTTCAAGGCGATACTCATGCATAATCCAATCTGATTTTAGTCCATTTGGGGCACGGCCTTTATAAAAGACTAAGGTCTTCCTCATGCCAACTAAGTCACTCTTAGAGTAGATTGCCTTATCCCTTCCTGTTGCTTTCCAGAATCCTGCTGCTGTAGCCCTATTTGTGCGAGTTCCAGTTGGATACTTCTTATCTTTGTGACTGAAGAAGTACCATTCATTTTGCTCTTCTGTTCCTAATCGGCATAGTTCTGTGCATGTTCAAACTTAAGTATAAAGTAAGCAATTTATCCAGACCCTTAACATATGGTATATTTACAAGTATTGTTGATGTTAATAAATTACTCCTTAATTTCCTCCCAGAAAAAAGTCATATTTTACAAAATTTGCAAAAGTTAATGATGTATTCTTGTTCCATGTTAATTAACCCTTAAAAATAATGCATGATAATGAAGTTTTTATGTTAAAATTGAGAATATTGTGTCATTTTATACGTATCATGAGTCCTTTTTTGAAAGAAAAAATCAGACAAATGAGACTCTTTTTTCACGACGTAGTAATTTTTACCTTGAAGATCCCATGGCTCTATTTTGTAAAGATCAATGTCTTTAATGACATCCAGGTCAATCCTTCTAGACATAATCTTCTTTCTAAGGTAATAATCGACCAGTTCTTCGTCGGTGGGATGGAATCGGAAACCGGGGGGAACATGAGAAAAAGTATTCATATTCTCTCACTAGCTTATATGATATTCCCAGACCTGCAATTAATAAATAATTAAGTGTGCTCTTGGTCAGTGTCTCAGCTTGTTAATCATGTTCTAGATCAAATTAGCTGAATTATATATATATAGTTGCTAAAACATGTCATGCAATGCAGTGCGATGGATACGAAGTGAAGTAATTGCCGTCTTCTAAATAATTTAGAAGAAGTTATTAACTACAAAAAGTTAACTTACGTAAATAGGATTTTGAATATATATATATATATATATATATATATATATATATATATATATATATATATATATATATATGCAGGTTCTAGTTGAAGGAGGAATTAATGTTTTATGATCTGGAAGTACGTACTGGTAAAAAAACATCCAAACATGACGCAGTACTCGACCAATCATTTAAATAAAACTGACGAATGAAATTTTAATACATGTTATATTAATCAAAACATGCACAAAACTGATTAACTACATAACTGATGATCATATGTGAATGCAGATTATATATATAACCATATATATATATATATATATATATATATATATATAACATGATTTATTTACTAACATATATATAACCTTATCATTTTTGCTGAATATATCTGAATCAAACTCGAACATAATCTTACAATAATCTTTTGGTAGGTTACTTGGAGATGTACTATTGATCCAGAAACACTTATAACAACATTTACCAAGTTAATTGATGATCATGTGAATTGTGAAAGGATGTAGTAGATCATAAGATCATATCGACTACAATTTCTATAAATTAACAAAAAAGGGTTTTGACCTAGGGGTAGCAGGATAATTGCTTGTACTTGAAGGAAACAATGGATATGTATTATTATCCATATATGACAAGCCTAAGTAAATCCAATCACGGGGAACTAACTCTGCTTGGTCTAAATTTGAAGAAGTTAGCGTATTATTTCAAAACAGAAAGGTGAAGAATGTTTGATCATTTTGATATGAACATTTTTATTTCTCCTGCTCGCATGCAGCATTTCACGCTTTTGTTTCTGGGGCGCATGCATGTACCATGTCTCTGTATAAGATATAATGTCAGTAAATAAATAATATGAATAATATGCTCATGCATAAGAACTAATTAATTTAAAGCATGGAAAAACAATATAATTGACGTCCATTAATTTAATTCATGATCAAAAAGGATTTTTTTTAAAATTATTATTATTATTATTTAATTTAATTTTATTAATCATCTCTTTAGGATATATGAACTAATTAATGACGCGCGGACGCATCAATGCAAATCAAAAGAATTTATAAATGAAGACAAGAAAAGAAAATTCTGTGTCTCATGTCGTTCCATGTGTATCGATGGATCACTTTATTTTTATGCATCGCCAAGCAAAAGATTTGAAGGCAAGTTTACGTAAACTTTACTAAATTGTTAAGATTAGCTATTATAGTCCGTCCACTCAGTTTTATAAAAGATCATATGGGACAAATTGCAAAAAGTAAAAAAAAATCAAGGCTTGATGTAATTATGAAAAGGTGGCATGCAATGATGAGGAATTTAATTAAATGAATGCACCTTCAAGGAATGCCTAGCTTATATAATTAACTACTCTAGCGATTATATATCTTCTCATTGTTTATTTTCATAATTTCTCACGTAATTAATATATATCATGGCTAGCAACTGTTAATTAATTAATTCTTACTAGCTAAATGATGAATAATATCGCAACAAATATATAACACAATATATATAAGAGTTAGAGATGTGATAAAAATATAGCATGAGATCGATAATAATATATAAGAGTTAGAGATGTGATAATCAGACCTGATATAACACAATTACTTATGGCAGTTATTGTGTTTGACAAACCTATAGATCATTAGCTAGATAGGTTTCCACGAAGAATGATAGTAGGGTACATATATTCAATTCTACTAAAAGTTCAAAGAACAGGTTTTATAGATATCAATCAAGTGATAAAAGATAAGACCAAGAAGAAAGTAGAAATCCCAAAAGAATATGCTTCTTGATAGCAGAGATATCTGCAACAACAATCTTTTAATTAACCGGATCCATTCGCCGGAAAAGAAATTGAATTAGTATATATATATATATATATATATATATATATATCAGTATCGCATGTATTAAAAGAAACATAAGGAGAGTACTAGCTAGCTAGCTTGATGCAGACTCATGAAAATACCATAAAAGTGAAGATGAACAAAGTAATTAAAGAGATCAATCTAGATAGAGAGAAATTAATTAATTACCGATGGAGCTTACAAATGATTAGATATGGCAGATCTGATAGAGTAGTAGATCGATCTAGTTAAACTTCCGTCACCAAGAAAACTCTAATACAATTACGTTGGGGAAGAAGTTTACTCGAAAACTGTAGTATTAATTAAGCAGCTAGGTTATCAAAATGAATTGAATAGGAAAAAAATTGTCCAAAATGGAAAGAAATAATGCATGGTTTGTCTTGGGGAATCGAACTAGCCAACTCTCTCCCACCTGTTTAACTCCAAGAATTATCCTATTATGGAGTTGTCGGATGATCAGATTGTAGAGGAGAAGAAGAGGTAGTAAAAGAAAGGGCTGAGGAATGGAAGAAAAGAGAAAAAATAGGGTTATATAGACATAGACAACCACCAAACATATAATGGAGAGAGAGAGAGAAAGAGAAACCCTAATTAATGATGAAAGATCGATTATGTATGTAACAAACTAACAACTAACTACTTAGCTTATATATATATATATATATACACACACACACACACTTAATTTACTCATTGTATCTCATTGTCGGAGTGAGCTAGATTGGAGGAGAAGCTTTTGGGCGCCATAAAAAGGTGGCGGATAATTGGGAAATATTGACAGAGATATTGATATGAAGGGCTGCGTGAGGCAACTGCCACCTCCACCACCCGCAACAGATAAAGACCTTCACTGACTTAGAATCAATGAATGTTGTTTCTTACATGTTCTATTTATTCAATGCAACTTATTTATATACTCTCCTCAAAACAAAATATTATAGATGCATTTTCCTTTTCAATTCTTAAAAATATGTATGATTAGTTTTAACTATAAAATGACATCCAAATTTTAATTAATTATAAATTAATTGAATACTATAACGTCAAAATTATTAAATATTTAACTAATATATATAAGGGTGTAAGAGGGACGTATGTTTGAAAATATAAATTTTTTTACAAAGATCTTATTTTATAAATTTATCTCAAATAAATAGGGTATGTAAGTGCAAATTAATCGCGTGTGTATATATATAGTTACTGCTACTAATATAGTGAGACCGTTGACCTTGCTTAAAAGCCTCCCTCTCCACAAGACCCCAAAAAGAACTACTCCTCCTACTAACTAATAATCTTTTTGCGTGAATAAGCTACTGCTAATAATAAAATAATTATACATATAAATATATATTAGGGTTGTTCTTCTGGTGACGTAATGGAACAGTCTCCCGCCAGAAAGCTACAACCTCGATCTCTCTTTCTCTGTAAATGGGGAAATTAAGGTGGCCCTAACTGTCCCATATACTTTATATGTGTTTATTATCCCTACCATTTCCTTGCTCATTGACATACTGAATTTGGGACCGGCTCACTCGATCTACCGCTTGAATATATATATTTTGATGGGCATACACAATAAATATCATCATAACCTAGCTACCTAGTACATCTGTAAACCAAAAAAATTGGGCTTGCAATTGATCATTTAGTACCCACTTGGTCTTAATTATTTGTCCCTCTTGGATGGGGGATGGTGAAATTAAGTTAAAATGGAGGGGTGTCTCCTTATTATATAGCCTATAATTTCTTCCTTGTCAAAAATTAAAGGAAGAATATACATGTAGTATATATTTCATGTATCTTATATTTATACTGCAAAACACAATTTTACCGTACGTAACTCTGGTTATGATCCGCTTACTTATAATTATTACTAGTATTAATTTTTAAATTTCAATGTTCTATATAAAGAGTAGTTTTATTTTTTAAAAATTCGTTCGGATATATCCTCTTTCTATTATAATACTTGTAAAGTTTGGTTTCATTATCATGCATGTGATTCCTCCTAAATTAACAAGTTAACATGCATGTTTAAAGATAAATGTAAATTTTAAATAATTTAATTACTTTTTCTTCTTTGATTTTGAAACCAACCCGCCCCTTGTACTTCATACTATACATCAATTCATCTATAGCTAGTGGAGATAGTATATATTTGTCCAGTACATAATTGAGTAACGGTACCCGTTCTTGCTTGATCGTCACCGAGACGTTTTTCCTCCACCACCGACTCCCATCATTATACACCCTTGCTACTTAATTAATTAATTGCTATATATATATATATATAGAGAGAGAGAGAGAGAGACGGAGGGAGATAGCTAGGCGCTTGAGCTCCGTTGAAATGGTAATGGGTTTGAGCTAGCCAACCTAACTGGATCCATCCCGTTCAAGTTTGATTTTAACGTACGTACTCGATCATTTGATTGATATTTATTAAATTACCCCGCACGGGTGTCCATGGGATTGGTCGGCCCGCCTAGATATATATGGAGTACCTTTCTTTACTTACCCACAGGCAGCTAGCCGGTAGAAGCTGGCTGAGCCAAGCCGATACTTACAGAGGCCTAGAGAGTATTGTGGAATGTGGGTCCCGGCTTGGAGGGAGGGAGGCAAATTGGAAATGGAAAGAAATGATGACTCGAGTCTGTACTTGGCGGCTCTTCGGTCTGGCGTGGCCTAGCCACTATCATTATACAGTATACACCCCACCCTCTCTCTGCCTGCTGTTTCCTCACTCACTTGTGTCCCTTTCCCCTGTTACGTCCGTCTTTTTTTATATATATATATAATTTATTTTTAATAAAACTAGAGATATTTAGTAATAATAAATAGTACTTAGTACTTATTTATACATGCATTGATAAGTTCATTAGTATTAACGAACGCATTTCTCAAAAAGCAATGAAATTCATGGGAGTAGGGAGATTTATTTGTGACAAAAACCTTAAACCACCTTAATTAATTAATTTACCCCAACTAAACCTTAAGATGACATACATACATGATGATGGAGCTTAATTAATGGGATTATAATTTGGAATATCTCCATCATCATATAATATAATTAAAGCAAAAACCATCCACAATTCCTATCTAAACACGATCCAGTAATATACATACAATACATACTCCATTTCAAACGGGGTAAACATAGTTTCATCTCAGACTTTCTAATTTGTCCCTTCTCGGCTCCGCAAAAAAACTTTTCCACTGGTGGGCCAGAGAATAATATAAAGTTTAATTTTTATGGGCCCAAACCTACGAATCATGACGCCATACATAGCATCATCGCTTCAGGCCCAACATTCATGGTAGCAACATCGTTTGGTGATGACGTGGCACCTCCCCAGTGGTTGATTTTTAATGCAACCAATGGTGTTGCGGCATCTATAATATATCTCCGCCCCCAACCATACTAGAACTCCACATCATTGCCCTACTCTTCTACTCCCTTAAGGCCCGGAGGAGGATTCAATTTTATACTCAGGGACCTGACCTGACCTGATGCAGTGGAATGAGCACCGGGTAATGGATGACGTGAACAATTACTACGAGGACAAAATTGTCCTTTGACCGTGTAATACGTCGCTTTATATTATGAAAGCATGTATGTACTACTTTATTTTATTTTAATTTTTTATACTAATACATATAGACATCATTATTCAATTGCGGTTGTATTAATTCCTCACCACATTATTATTAAGTACTAATTTGAACAAAAATAAAAGTCCAATGTTCGTTATTTTCATATACACCCTCCCACCCAAAATATTCATGTCATCCACACATCACATTTGAAGAATTAAACTCGATTTGAAATGTTTTTAAATTTTAAAAATAAATTAATTCAATATAAATTATATAAATTGTAATACTATAATATTTAAAAATTAAATTTATGTAAATCAAATGCAACTTTTATTAAAAAAATATATTTTTTGACTGAGGTAATATAATTTGCCCAAAGTACTCGAATTTTAGGATAGAAACATGAAGGCCACATATATGATATACACTTAGAAAGACTCCGCAAGATTCATGATTTTGTACAGTACACTGCACTATATATATATATATATATATATATATATATATATATATATATATATATATATATATATATATATAGAAGAAGACTCTTTACCATCATTTGTAAAGAGTATATATACACACACGAAATAAATATTAAAAAATAACTTGAGTTTGTGGGACCTTCATTATATATATTTTTTATTCCTTCATCTCATTTTTTGTCTTTTCCAATTTTCTTCGTCATAATTTTGAGGTACAACTTCTTAAATTAATTTTGAGGCACAATCTCACCCAATTTTATTAACATTTTAGCCTCGATATATTCTTTTTCTTACGTCACAAACCCCGATTATATATTTAGATCAATCAATCAAATAAATCAGTTTCATGTTTTTTTTAAGATAATAAAATCGTATATATCAGCTTACATATACGTATTTTTTTTTTTTTGTAAATTAATGGCACGAATGCTAAATATTAATAAAAGCCGTCCCCATGTCTTCAGAAATTATTTAATCTCTAATATATAATATGCGGGGAAGGGAAGGGAAGAAATTTTTTTTGGAGAGACGGATATATTATTTTAATTTTTTACTTTATTAACAAACATATATATCTTAAATAAATTGAATAAACTATTTTTAAATAGGTGCAACAAATACGTCAACCAAGTGTATTATAATCAAGGCTTCTTTTTGTGCACACACGTATGTGCAAGTGCAACATAAAATTGTAGTATTTGCCTATTTGGGTTTAGAATAATAACACGTACTAATAATTGTGTTTTCGTGTTGTGATTTTTGACAAATAGGAAACTCTCGCCTAAAACTAAACAAAATAATTATGTATGAGGATAAGTATGATTGTAATTTGGTTTACAAGTCCTCTTCAAATTTATAGTCACAATTATAGCTATAATAATACGACTAGGATATGAGAACAAATAAAGTGGGCTGGAGGGGGAAAATCATATTCACAAGCTGTTATTATTATGTGCGAATGCAAAAATGTAAAAACCTGCTTGAATTTGAACCCAACAGTTGGTCTCAATTAAGGAGTCGAACCGAACCGAATTCGAATTGTATTTCAAAAATTCTACTCGAATCTCGCTCGTATTTTTTTTGAATCAAACCAGAATCGAGCCAGAACTGTTTAACTCATTTACAAAAATTACGGTCTTAGTCTCAATTACAGTCCCAATTCCCAAGGCGGCATGTGTATGCACAAAGTGGATGCTTACTAAAAGAATACAAATATAACAACATTTTTCATAAAACAATATTAAAAAATGTTATAAAAATATTAATTTTTTTATTTTATATAACTCATTATAAAGCTTCCGATATGTATTGTAGTGTAGGCCTTTGATATCGTTTGAAATATAGACGACTTTCTGGCCTCCCCTTTTTTTAATTAAAAATAAATAAAAATACATCCTTTTAGATAAAGTTACAATTGTAACCTTTATGAAAAAAATTTACAGTAGCAATTTAGGGGCATAATTGGAAAGGGAGGATACTGTCAATAAGGAGCTCAGATGAAGACACGTCACCTAAATAATATTATTAATATATATTATATATTAAATTCAAACGTAGTGCGCATATATTTGTTCTAGGACATGCATCGACAACTATACATGTAGTTACAGAAACTAGGTTTTAAAGGACATATATACACGCCTAACATACATGTTTAGTTGCGTGGGTAACAAGTTGACTTCAGGATATATATATATATATATATATATATATCGCTGATACAGAAGAACAACTAATATATATTAATTCTTTTTAGTTTGTTGATCCAGAATATTATTTAAAGAAATAAGAAAGCTTTAATTAATTGTTCTCCGGCCAACTTTTAATTATTTAAGGTATTTATTTGAATGAAAAATGATAGTGCTACATTAGTAGGGAGGGAATTGAATTCCCACATATAATTACAACAATTAAAGAATTAATCTTGAAAAAACAAAACAATAAATTAAATACGTAGGTAGGGCATGATCAATATATATATATACTCAAATTAAATGCCCGAAGTAAAAGGCACACTAGTAGCAGGCAACCATGAACGCCCGGCTATAAAATTAGCAACACTGAACTTGGATGCCTCCGTCGGATTCGTTATAACACGGTATCCGCGCCACTTCACTCTCAGGCTAGTCGATGAACCCGGCCCGGAATTCCGGTACTCTCCGTAATACAAAGTATCAAGAGCAAAATTGCCATCCCACTCCAACCAACCGGCTGGGTCCACCAATGTGTCCAGGTAACTCTGGATATAAACAGTACGAGAATACTGTTTCCAGGGCCGGCCCAAGAAAGTTTTAAATGAACTTAGGACTGGCTTTAGATCCGATGAGGCCATGATTCGGGAATTGTGGATTGAGATTCCCGTATTTTGGTTTGGGTCGGTTCGGCCTTGGGCCGTGACGACGTTTTTCTGCTTGTCCATGGGCCTTCTAGCATATATCATGCAATTTTGTAAGACAACTGCAGCATTTCCAAAGATAAAATCCACGGTGCCATAGATGTAGCATTCTTTGTAGAATTGCCTTTGGGAGTGAACGTAGAGGGTGTCTTGGTATCCTTCAAAGCCGCACCGATAAAAGACAGAGAGATCGGAGCCTGATCGGAGCGCCACTGCTTGGTTGTTTTGTGGACCGGCTGTGTTACGGAATGTAATGCCACGGGCTATGAATCCTTCCCCAGTAACGGCTATATATAATTAAATTGTATGGATTAATTAATTTAGTTCAACATATATATAATTATATATTATTGAATATATATAGTAGTAGAATAATTATATTGGAAGAATTCAGTTTAATTTTATTTTTTCTGATTGATATACGTACATTATAATGTGATGTACTTTAGACTTTTCTCTCTAGTTGAGCATGTAAATTAGATGATCCTAGTAATTAAAGAAATGTATTTGTGTCGCACAAAATTGTATTTCAACTTTAATATATAATGTAAGATACTGTTGAGATAAACATAATTCTGCATTATACAAATGTAACAAATTGCATTTCAAATTTTGTTATAAGAAAATGCAATTCTATAATATTATAAATGTACTCTTTTTATATATAAATTTTATGGAATTCACCGTATGCATGCTAAGTGCTAACTTCACTGAAACCAAATCAAAAGGTTTAAGATGTTAGTTTTTTTTTTATAAATATTTTATTATTAATTTGACCTTGATATATTATATTTTAGAAGTTTGTTTTACGTACAAGACAAAAGATTATTAAGCGTCTGATCGGAGGAAAGAGTGAATCAACATGTAAAAGATAAAGATAATATGTAGTCTAATATTGATTGATCAAACTTGAAAAATTCAACTACTAGCCATTCCAATTAATGATTAATTTAAATGAAAAATGGATGTTGTTTCTAGTTTTATAATATATATTCAATAAAAAATCCAAGTTGACAAACTCTTTTCCATAGGTTCGCTAACTTCATTAGGAGCCTATAACTCATTTTATGTTTCTTGACTAGTAAGTAAGCTTCTGAAATGCTGATAGAGATGTTCAAATAAAAAAAAATCCAAGTGACGTTATAAAAAAACTACCCATTTTTTATTTGGTAATAATAATGCAAAAATATAAGAGGAGTGAAATCCTTACCAACAGTTGCAGAGTTGAAGGTGGTGGAACCTCCTCCGACGCTCCTGCTGCCGGTAATAATAGTATTCTTCAAGCCATCACCAAGAAGCATTATATTCTTCATTTTGTTGCCAATCTCAAGATTTTCCCTATAAACACCACTTTTCACACGTATAACAAACCTCCCACTACCACTTCTCTTAGAGGCAGCATCAAGAGCCGCTTTTATGCTTCTGTAATTTCCAGAACCATCCTGAGCCACCACAAGGTTCACCGCCGGGGTGGAAGACTGCAACAACTTCCGGTCACGGGGGGAAACCCACGTAGGAAATCCATCCTTGTAAGTTTTTTTCTCAAAAGAACCATTGTTCTTAAGGGCCAAAGTGTTGCGAATAAGCTTAGAAACATTATTGGACATGAGGGGGTAAACAAAGTTCGAAACACCGAGCTCAGCGAACCCGGCACGACAAGTGTCGAGGTTTGTTAAGGCCGTGCTAAGCCATGTTTGCTCGTCAAATTCAGTGCACTTTTTGTTGGTGTCTAGGGTTTGGTTTAGTTGAAGAATGGTGCTCTCGTAAAGCTTCAAGCAATCGGCCCAAGCAGATTTTTCGCGCTCATTACGGCACTTGGACCCGAGCCCCTTTGTGCGAGTCTCTGCATTGAGAGCTCTTTCCATGGCTAATTGTACGGCCAATTTTCGGAACTCGGATTTTGTTTTGGGTGCAAAGTGGTGAGGACCACGTTGGCTCATGAAGTACTTGCATGGCTCGGGGTTTGGGGTTTGGTTGCACCACCAGTCCAGATCATGACCGGGTGGTGGACTCGGTAGGGCTACGGAGAGTATTGACGACAAGGATAAGAATAAAATAAAAAAATCAGCAAGCTTTATGGCCATTGATAGGATGTTTTCTTCTTTTTTTTTTTTTTAATTTGGGCTATTAGCTAGGCTTAGTTGGGATGGAAATAAGTGTGTGGAGGTTGGCTTTATATAGTCGAATATAATGAAGAAGAGCTAATTGGTAGGTGGTTGTGTTTGTGATCTTTATTTGAACGTACGCGCGCACTGGTGTGCGAATGTCAAAGTTGACAATTAATAAACAAAAGGCCCATTCAAAGGCAAAAACAAGTGTAAAGATTCCCATGATGTAATTGTAAATGAGATGACATAAATTTTATTCGTATCAATTTTTCTATTGTAAATTGAGTACATACAATTAATATTTTTATTGCAATTAAAAAAAAAGGTTAAAATTGAATATTTTAAGTAAAAATTCAATATTTTTTTAATAACAATAAAATATTTAAAACTATTGAATTTCGTGGGGGAAAAAGTAACAATTAAATTGAGACAGAGAGTATGTTATATGGTTTCGTAAAAGGTAATACTATTTTCACATGTATTTTTAATATTTTTACATAGTTTCTTCTCACATGAAAGTGAGACCCTCGGTAAAAATACATGTAAAAATATCAATTCTTTTTGGTAAAACACACATTTTATTATAATTTGTTTACAAAACATGGATCAGTTTTATCTTTTTTCCATGTTTTCCGGACCAGTGATATCATTTGAGGATTCTCCACTTGGTAATTATTATATTAAGAACATAAAAAGAAGATGTTAACTAAAAGTTGAGCAGTATGAGTAATAAAATTTTCCATTTCATTTGAATTTATATAATGTAATTTACATATATATCCATATAACATCGTAATAAAGGAATTTTGAGTATTATGAAAGTTGTTAATAGGAGGAGTTTTGGAGAGGAAAGAAAAGTTTTTCTTATTTACTTTTTGAGCAAATAATTTTTTTGTGTGTAAATAAAACTATGTCAAATTGTAACCCATTTACTTTTTTTTTTAACATTTTTATTGATATTGATAGTATACAATTTTGGACATATTTAGGCATAATTATCTTATAAAATTAAATTTTAAAATTAAAATTTTTATATGAAAAATGTTATTTTTTGAGTGGTCGGTTGGTCTTTGTAAAGAACAGTTAGAGAATTTGAAGATAAAACGTGAAATAGGAACAATAATTAAATAATTAATTAAAATTTATGTTGTTATAATTGCAATTATAACATGTATCTTAGTTGGACACTTACTTAAAGTTACAAAGTTGATGTTTTGAGTTCAAATCTTGACCGAAGCGAATTTTTTAGTCTTAATTTGGCTTACTTCATATGTCATCATTGTCACATAAATGTTTCTTATCCAAATTTTTATATCGTAGAGATTTTATTTTGCATTGACCAATAAAAAAAGCGTAATATCTAAATATGTTAAGAGTACAATGATCATTTTTATATTTTACTCATATTATCCATATTTAAACTATTATTAATTATCTTTCCACCAAAAGCATTCGCTATGCAACATAATCTGTGTGTGCCACGGTGGATATATCATACATATGTAGATATGGAACTCTTAAGTTGACCACGGAATGGAATTGAAATAAACAGAAAATGTCGATCCATCAATACGTGCAATCTAGCTCCTAATATAATTGTTAATATTCTTAATTTGAGAAAATAAACATTAATTTGTTTAATAATAATATATATATATTATCTTATGTTAATGAAAAAATTAAAGAAGAAATTAAATTTTAAGGCTGGCTAGTACGTATAATAGTACGTAGTATTGAAATTTAATACAGAATTAATGATGCAACAATGATTACTTTTATCACTTTAATTCGCGAGTGCTCGTCTGTATGACACTACTACTTTTTGTTATATAGCTTGTACGTATAACTAATTAAGTACTGCATAGAATATTATAGATCAATTGAAAAAGTCATCCGAGATCGAGTCGTTAAATGATTTTATTTACATAAATATATATCTTTAATTTTCTTCATAAAGCCATTTAATGTGGTTAGTTTATTTAATTTTTCATCTTACTTTGGTTCTTTTTGCTGGTAAGGCATATCTTACTCTTCGTTAAACTTGGAAGAAATTTTTTAAGGTACGTACGTGGCTGACACAGTTTTACTCGAAAATAATCCAAAAAAAGTTTTAAAATATTATATGATACAATTATGTTATTTTATACATAAACTTTAAAGTGATGCCACACACACACACACACACACACACACACACACACACACACACACATATATATATATATATATATATATATATATATATATGTGTGTGTGTGTGTGTGTGTGTGTGACGCCCCCAAAATTAAGTATACATCACCCATCTTGGGTCGTCAGATACATAGTACAGAATACAAATACAACTGATTAATACATCTGTCGTGTACAATACGACAAAACATAAACTGTGAGTTTGAATACAAATATTATCTTCTAGAGAGTATTCATACTCAAAAGGAGTCCTCATTACATTTATTAACACACCATTACATAGAATAGTGAGGACTACTAACTAATACTATCATTCGGACCATCACTCCGTACCCCGACTTGTCCCAGCTACGTTCTCATTTCCTGAAGAGAACAGTGAAAGAAAGGGTGAGCTCAACTAGCCCAGTAAGAAATATTATGACTAAGATAATGCAGAATAAATTATCATTAGCCTTCAACAATGTTAAACTGATAAAATATAATAGACATCAAGTTTAACTGTAGCGGAACAAGCAATCCATTAAAAGAGTCAAGTAGAAAATAAACTCTACTATCTTTTATGATTTAAAAAGTTTTTCAACACTGTAATCGCTGAGACTCAGCTTAATAAAATAATCCACATCATCGAATCACCCCTGCACTACGGCCAAGGATATTCGTGTATTCATTAATGGTCATGATCATGCCAACAACTGTCCATCAATGCACTACGGGCCAATGAGGACTTTTACCACATCATTTGTAACATTACGGTCATGATTATACCGAATAATCCCTGGTCATAATCATACCAAGTCCATCTATGCAATACAGGCCACAGATGACTTTCAACATTTTATAAACATGAGGATGATGACAATGATATAAGAATTCAATAAAACAAGTTCAAGAATTAATTTATCCAGGAATTAACAACGTCCAAATTGTCAACATGATACTGCATTGTGGAGTAAAATTCAAGAATGCTTAGAAGAATATTTTCTTGAAAAGATACTGGATGAAACGCAACTATCAAGGATATTCCACAAATTTCATGGAGTATAGAAGTCAAAACTTAACCAACTGAGTACAATAAAGAATGGAATAACAAAAGAAATCACCATGCATGCGATAGACCGCACAGACAGGTTATTCCAATAGAATAATAAATAATGGAACCAGGTCCGGCGTAAACGCACAGACAGGATATTCCGACAGAATAATAAATAATGGAACCAGGTCCGGTGTAAAACACACAGACAGGATATTCCAACAGAATAATAATAAAACGGAACCAGGTCCGGTGTAAAACACACAGACAGGATGTTCCAACAGAATAATAAACGGAACCAGGTCCGGTGTAAAACACACAGACAGGATGTTCCAACAGAATAATAGAAGAATGTCACCAAGTATAGGGTAGACCGCGTATACTGGTTATTCCAACAGAATAATAACAAATGGAATAACAGAAGTTCTCTTCATGAATATAAAAGAAATAATATTCCCTACCTTAAAAGAACTGGATATTGGAAAAGTGATGTAGCAGAATACTTTTAGTCTCTCTCTCTCTTATTCTCTCTATACTTTCTCTCTCTATAGCTTGAATGAATTCGTGAAAAATAATGAAGCCCTAGGCCTCTATTTATAGAAAAACTGAGGGTGGCTCTTGGTCTTAACGAAGGGTCAAATGACTCTTGGTCTTAACGAAGGGTCAAATGACTCTTGGTAATATTGAAGGGACAACTACTATTGACGAAAGTAATTACTATTGACCAAGGTAAATACTATTGACGAAGGTAATTACTATTGACCAAGGTAAATACTATTGACGACGGTAATTACTATTGACGACGGTAATTACTATTGACGAAGAGACTCTTAGATGATGACATATGGCCCCCCATAAAATAACCAAACTTACCACAACGTCTCAATTATTGATTTAATAATATAACATATTATACAGATGATACTATGACAATAATTTAAGAGATATGATGCAGCAATTACTGTAGCAATAATTGAGTATAGCTGAGTGACTTCTCACGTAAGCATCAATAATCAATACCGTGTGCTACTATGCAACCACGCGTATTACTGTACTTTTACTACCGAGTAGTTCAACAGTTTTAACGGTTTTAACGGTAACACCTCAGCCGTTATTTTTATAGAAAGATAATTCTGTCGTTTTCTCAATCCGACAATAATTTCGTTGTGGGGTCCACCAATGATTGTGCCGTCGTACGAATATTCCTCGACAAAAAGAATATTCTCCGACCAAACGAATATTTTATAACAACTTGCTTACTTTGCAAAATTTATAAATATTACCCACAACTATAACATTATATCAAATTAACTCCATAATATTCAAAAATGATATTTATAGAAAATTCATCTTTATTTATAAAAATTGGGGTCTTACAACCTCCCCTTCTTATGAAATTTCGCCCTCGAAATTAGGGTACGTACCTGGTATGTCGAAGAGGTAAGGATACCTTGATTTCATTTCTGATTCTAACTCCCAAGTCATTTCCTCAACATCGTGGTTTCTCCACAAAACTTTGACTTGAGGTATAACCTTGGAGCGTAGAATATGTTCCTTCTTATCCAAGATTTGAACAGGAACTTCTTCATACGTCAAATCCTCCGCTATTTCGTCCGGTTCTAACTCAATAATGTGGTTCGGGTCTTCCACATATTTGCGTAACATGGATATGTGGAAAACGTTATGAACACGAGACATACTTGGCGGTAAAGCGAGTCTATAAGCCACAGTTCCTACTCGATCGAGGATTAAAAATGGACCGATGAATCGAGGATTTAGCTTTCCTCTCTTTCCAAATCTCGTAACTCCTTTCCATGGAGCAACACGTAAGAACACATGATCTCCTACATCAAATTCCACGTCCTTTCGATGAAGATCAGCATAACTCTTTTGTCGATCTTGTGAGGTTTTTATACGTTGTCGGATCGTTTGAATCTTTTCTGTAGTCATACGTACCAACTCCGGTCCCAACAACGTTGCTTCACCCACCTCATCCCAGCATACTGGAGAACGACATTTTCTTCCATACAATGCTTCGAATGGAGCCATGCCAATACTTGCTTGATAACTGTTGTTGTAGGAAAACTCCACCAATGGTAAGAACTTGTCCCAACTTCCCTTGAAGTCAAAGACACAGAGTCTTAATAGATCTTCAAGAGTTTGAATAGTCCTCTCTGATTGTCCGTCCGTCTGAGGATGATATGCTGAACTAAATCGTAACTCCGTGCCCATAGCTTTTTGTAAACTAACCCAAAATCGTGAAGTGAATCTTGGGTCTCGATCAGAAACTATGGATACTGGCATACCATGCAGTCTTACAATCTCGTTTATGTACATACGAGCAAGACGTTCAAGTGTATAAGTTTCTCGTATCGGTAAGAAATGAGCAGACTTGGTCAATCTATCAACAATGACCCAAATCGCATCAATACCTTGAGAAACCCTAGGAAGACCGGTAACGAAATCCATGGTAATGTGCTCCCACTTCCATTCTGGAATTTCAAGTGGTTGCAATGGACCTTTTGGTACTTGATGCTCCGCTTTGACTCGTTGACAAGTTAGACACCTTGAGATAAACAACGCTATCTCTCTCTTCATATTGCTCCACCAAAATGTATGACGAAGATCATGATACATTTTGGTACTTCCAGGATGGATTGCAAACGGTGTGTTGTGCGCCTCCATCATGATTTCATACTTTAAATCAGGGTTGTTAGGAACACAAAGTCTGGAGTTGACTCGAAGTATTCCTTCTTCATCGATTCTTGCTTCCGGCATAACACCTTCTTGCACTTTCTTCCTCATACGCATCAGCTCCAGGTCTGTAGCTTGAGCAGCTTTAACTTTATCGATTAAAGTCGGTTCTACTCGTATATTCGCCATCATCACATGGGTCCCTGGAGTCTTCAACTCTATCTCCATCCTTTGCAAGTCACACAAAATGGGCCTTTGCGTTGTTAATATTGCACTTGTACCCGCATATGATCTTCTACTCAATGCGTCAGCTACCACGTTCGCTTTTCCAGGATGGTATTGAATGGTATGATCATAATCTTTCAACAGTTCAAGCCAACGTCGTTGTCGCATGTTGAGTTCCTTTTGAGTGAAGAAATATTTGAGGCTTTTATGATCCGTAAAGATCTCCACTTTCTCCCCATACAAGTAATGCCTCCAAATTTTAAGTGCAAAGACAACAGCTGCCAACTCTAGATCATGAGTAGGATAATTCCTCTCATATTCCTTGAGTTGTCTTGATGCATAGGCTATGACTTTTCCATGTTGCATGAGAACGCATCCCAACCCTTTGCTCGAAGCATCACTGTAGATGACAAATCCCTCCGAGCCAGATGGTATTGTTAGAACAGGTGCTGAAATGAGTCTCCTCTTGAGTTCTTGAAAACTCTGCTCACATTCTTCGCTCCAACCAAACTTTGTATCTTTCCGAGTCAGCTGAGTTAATGGAGTAGCGATTCGAGAAAATCCTTCCACGAATCTCCGATAATAACCAGCTAAACCAAGAAAGCTACGTACTTCGGTTACTGATTTAGGTTGCTCCCAGCTTTGAATAGCTTCAATCTTTGCCGGGTCAACCGATATTCCACGACTTGATACTACGTGCCCAAGGAATGCTACCTCTTCCAGCCAGAACTCGCATTTCTTCAACTTGGCATAAAGTTTGTATTCACGAAGCTTTTGGAGTACCAGCCTCAAGTGTTGCTCATGATCTTCACGGCTTTTGGAATAAACAAGGATGTCATCGATAAAGACGACCACAAAGTGATCCAAATATTCCTTGAATACCCTGTTCATCATATCCATGAAGGCAGCAGGAGCATTAGTCAATCCAAAAGACATAACTAAGAATTCATAATGCCCGTACCGAGTTCTGAAAGCAGTCTTTGGAATATCCTCAGTTCTAACCTTCAGCTGATGATATCCAGAACGAAGATCGATCTTTGAAAAGAATTGTGCTCCTTGCAACTGGTCAAACAGGTCATCAATACGTGGCAATGGGTACCTATTTTTGATGGTGACATGATTCAACTCCCGATAATCAATACAAAGTCGCATACTCCCATCTTTCTTCTTCACGAACAGAACAGGAGCACCCCAAGGAGAAGTACTAGGACGAATAAAACCAATGTCTAACAATTCCTGCAGTTGGGTCTTTAACTCCTGAAGTTCAATAGGAGTCATTCGATATGGAGCTTTGGAAATGGGTTTTGTACCGGGTTCAAGGTCGATACAAAATTCAATTTCACGCTCTGGGGGTAGGCCAGGAAGTTCTTCGGGGAATACGTCAGGGAATTTATTAACAATAGAAATATCATTCAAAACTGACGTATTTTTGTTTAGATCTGTGACATGAGCTAAGAAAGCTTGACATCCGTTTTTCAATAAACGAATAGTTTTATGGCTTGAGATGACAGCGATTGATTTTAATGGTTTGGTTGCTTGAATTCGCATAATAGGTCGATTAGGAATATGAAAACTAACAACCTTACGAAAACAATCAATTTTTGCATAATGAGTAGTTAACCAATCAATCCCTAGAATCACGTCAAATGCAAGTATTTTTAATGAAATCAGATCGATAGGTAATGTGTGGGTACCAACTTGAACCAAACAAGACTTATAAACAGTGGAGGTAATGAAGGTTTCTCCCAACGGAGTTTCCACAGATAAGTCAAAGTCTAATTTCTCCGGAATCAAATTTAATCGATGAGCGCAAGTAGGAGAAATAAAAGAATGGGTTGAACCGGTATCAAATAAAGTATAAACTTCTTTAGAGTTTATGATAAGCTTACCCGTGATGACCTCATTCGGGTTCCTTGCTCTCTGGGAGTTCACAACAAACGCTCTCCCTTGCACAACCGGTTTTGACTTTTCTGGGACGGCTTTTGGTGCCTCCATCCTAGCTGAATTTGTCTTCGGTAAACGACAAAATCGGGCTAAATGACCTTCTCTTCCACAATTATAACATGCTTTGGACGGCATCGCGCAGTTTGGACTGATGTGCCCCTCCCCTCCGCATTTGAAACATATGATAGGTGGTCGTTCTCCTTCCTTAACGACAGGTGCTGGTGCTGACGTCTTTCCATCATTGTTGAATCTCCTCTTCTTGAAATGTCCATTCTTATTGTTTTGGCCCTGATTACCACCGAAGTGGTTACCATTTCTGGCCTGTTGATTCCCTCCACGCTTGTTGTCACCGCTTCGATGACTGCTCTCACTGGTATTATCATTTTGCCGGCTGCTCTCTTTTGGTTGCGTTGTCTCGTTATCGCGCTCCACCAACTGAGCCCTATTTACAACATCTGAATACAAACACAGTTTATGAGAAACAAGATGTTGACGTATCTCCGGCTTCAAACCTCTTAAAAACATCCGCGTCATTCTTTCTTCATTATCCACCAGGTGGGACGCAAACCGGGATAACTCCGCAAATTTTGCCTCGTACTGCGACACGGTCATATTATTCTGCTCCAATTTGATGAACTCCACCTCCTTCATGTGACGAATACTCTCGGGAAAGTATTTGTCGTTAAACAGATCTTGGAACTTCTCCCAAGACATCTTCAGTGCGGCAGGTTGAGTACGCTTTATCGATTCCCACCAGTAATCTGCCTCTCCTCGCAACATAAAGGCGGCAAAGGGAACCTTTTGCTCCTCGGAGCAACCCAAGACATCAAATATCTTGGTGATCTGCTTTATCCATGTTTCAGCTACAAGTGGTTTGGGTTCTCCCTTAAACTCCGGTGGTCCCAGCTCCTTAAACTGTTTAGCGGTGACCGCCAGAGAGTTTCCAGTATTTCCACCTACGTTGTGGACAGGAGCCGCTTTCACCTGTTGTTGCATGAATTGCATAAAGCCTCTGAACATTTGATCATTCATCATTTGGTCAGTGTTGTTGTTTGCATGAGGATTGACACCTTCCTGATGCACATTATCCTGATTATTGATATGTGGTGAATCAACAGTCGTCTGTGCTCCATTGCTATTCTCAACATTCTCAGATGCCATTTTCAGATACTGCCACAAAATAAAAATTAATTGATATGTCATATATTATCCTTATATTATGACCGACCAATTAAATACCATGCAAATAAACTTAGGTATGTCATACTAGCGAAGGAATTCCCCGTCTCTCCCCTCCTAGTTCTATTCTCACATCTTAGCCAGGGATCATATCCCTAAGCTCTGATACCAACTGTGACGCCCCCAAAATTAGGTATACATCACCCATCTTGGGTCGTCAGATACATAGTACAGAATACAAATACAACTGATTAATACAACTGTCGTGTACAATACGACAAAACATAAACTGTGAGTTTGAATACAAATATTATCTTCTAGAGAGTATTCATACTCAAAAGGAGTCCTCATTACATTTATTAACACACCATTACATAGAATAGTGAGGACTACTAACTAATACTATCATTCGGACCATCACTCCGTACCCCGACTTGTCCCAGCTACGTTCTCATTTCCTGAAGAGAACAGTGAAAGAAAGGGTGAGCTCAACTAGCCCAGTAAGAAATATTATGACTAAGATAATGCAGAATAAATTATCATTAGCCTTCAACAATGTTAAACTGATAAAATATAATAGACATCAAGTTTAACTGTAGCGGAACAAGCAATCCATTAAAAGAGTCAAGTAGAAAATAAACTCTACTATCTTTTATGATTTAAAAAGTTTTTCAACACTGTAATCGCTGAGACTCAGCTTAATAAAATAATCCACATCATCGAATCACCCCTGCACTACGGCCAAGGATATTCGTGTATTCATTAATGGTCATGATCATGCCAACAACTGTCCATCAATGCACTACGGGCCAATGAGGACTTTTACCACATCATTTGTAACATTACGGTCATGATTATACCGAATAATCCCTGGTCATAATCATACCAAGTCCATCTATGCACTACAGGCCACAGATGACTTTCAACATTTTATAAACATGAGGATGATGACAATGATATAAGAATTCAATAAAACAAGTTCAAGAATTAATTTATCCAGGAATTAACAACGTCCAAATTGTCAACATGATACTGCATTGTGGAGTAAAATTCAAGAATGCTTAGAAGAATATTTTCTTGAAAAGATACTGGATGAAACGCAACTATCAAGGATATTCCACAAATTTCATGGAGTATAGAAGTCAAAACTTAACCAACTGAGTACAATAAAGAATGGAATAACAAAAGAAATCACCATGCATGCGATAGACCGCACAGACAGGTTATTCCAATAGAATAATAAATAATGGAACCAGGTCCGGCGTAAACGCACAGACAGGATATTCCGACAGAATAATAAATAATGGAACCAGGTCCGGTGTAAAACACACAGACAGGATATTCCAACAGAATAATAATAAAACGGAACCAGGTCCGGTGTAAAACACACAGACAGGATGTTCCAACAGAATAATAAACGGAACCAGGTCCGGTGTAAAACACACAGACAGGATGTTCCAACAGAATAATAGAAGAATGTCACCAAGTATAGGGTAGACCGCGTATACTGGTTATTCCAACAGAATAATAACAAATGGAATAACAGAAGTTCTCTTCATGAATATAAAAGAAATAATATTCCCTACCTTAAAAGAACTGGATATTGGAAAAGTGATGTAGCAGAATACTTTTAGTCTCTCTCTCTCTTATTCTCTCTATACTTTCTCTCTCTATAGCTTGAATGAATTCGTGAAAAATAATGAAGCCCTAGGCCTCTATTTATAGAAAAACTGAGGGTGGCCCTTGGTCTTAACGAAGGGTCAAATGACTCTTGGTCTTAACGAAGGGTCAAATGACTCTTGGTAATATTGAAGGGACAACTACTATTGACGAAAGTAATTACTATTGACCAAGGTAAATACTATTGACGAAGGTAATTACTATTGACCAAGGTAAATACTATTGACGAAGGTAATTACTATTGACCAAGGTAAATACTATTGACGACGGTAATTACTATTGACGACGGTAATTACTATTGACGAAGAGACTCTTAGATGATGACATATGGCCCCCCATAAAATAACCAAACTTACCACAACGTCTCAATTATTGATTTAATAATATAACATATTATACAGATGATACTATGACAATAATTTAAGAGATATGATGCAGCAATTACTGTAGCAATAATTGAGTATAGCTGAGTGACTTCTCACGTAAGCATCAATAATCAATACCGTGTGCTACTATGCAACCACGCGTATTACTGTACTTTTACTACCGAGTAGTTCAACAGTTTTAACGGTTTTAACGGTAACACCTCAGCCGTTATTTTTATAGAAAGATAATTCTGTCGTTTTCTCAATCCGACAATAATTCCGTTGTGGGGTCCACCAATGATTGTGCCGTCGTACGAATATTCCTCGACAAAAAGAATATTCTCCGACCAAACGAATATTTTATAACAACTTGCTTACTTTGCAAAATTTATAAATATTACCCACAACTATAACATTATATCAAATTAACTCCATAATATTCAAAAATGATATTTATAGAAAATTCATCTTTATTTATAAAAATTGGGGTCTTACAATATATATATATATATATATATATATATATATATATATATATATATATACACACACACACACACTAGAAGAAAGCAAGGAATGTGCACGCATGCATGCAAATTCCTGCATGCTAATCTCATACCGTTATTAGAAGAAACCTGGAGGGTTGTGGTACTTTCGAATTCTATAATTTTTGTTTGACTTTTGAATTTCGGTGACTTTTATATATGGCTGCTCATGTATGTAACGCGTTTATATCAAACCAAAGACGTGTAAGCTTGCAACTCATCAAACAGAAAAACATGTTATTCCTGTCATTACATGTTAAAGAGCTTGCACTATTATTTGGCGAATGGAAAAAATAAAAATTAGACTAATTTGATAAATGAAATTAATGACAAAATCAAATGAAAACTTTAATTTAATTAGTTTGTATTATACTAATATTTTCATAGTTTGTAATACTTTACTATTTTAATATATTTTAGTCGGTTAAATTGTTTGATTAAAAAAAATAATACAATATTTGAAAGCAAATAAGAAATTAATTAAGCTATCTGCAGTTGTGCACTAGGGCATTTTTTTGGGAGTACCGGTAGGATAAACCAGAACATTAAATACACTTGGATCAGGGAGGGGGTGGTGAGACTTGAACCCTAGCCGCCATAAGGGTTAGTGGATCCGATAAACTTAATTTGAGATTAATTGAAACAAAATTATTTCTAATCAAAAAACACTAAAAGACAACCATTAAAATGTACAGGTGGGTAACCGTTTCTGGGGGTACAGTGTTCACTATATGATATCCTAATCGTTTAATTTATTAAACTAAAGAAATACATTTTCTGCTGTATTATGTCATTATATACTACGATAATTATATCCGCATATAGAAATGACAGCGAAAAATGCCCTTATATTAGTGCAGGCCAGACTAATTAATCTGGTTTGACCAAATTAAGGACAGCTTAAGCTTCGCTTTTATCAAATCCGGCAACAAACTTAAATTCTATGTTTAATTACAGGATAATCATTAGATTTAAAATAAAATAAAAAATCAATAAGGGGATAAACGAGCATTTGGAAAAGCCAACGCAATCTCTTCGTCACAAACAGTTCATTAAGTTTAAAATATAATAATAATTAATTAGTTTGTCAGCAACACAAGCAATCTATGTATATATACCAGTCAATAATACTAGCTACTAGCTAATATCTCTCTGACTAATCTTCCATTTACTTTAAAAGAAAAAAGATATCCAAACGGAACAATATCATTTATATATAGTTGTTTGCACTAAAATTAATCTAAAAACTTCGGATTAACTTTGAATTTTAACAATTTACAGATTAATTAATCCAAATAAATAATTATCAAAATATATCTATCTATGATTTTAATTAGAACGCAGATAATTTATTTTACATATACTTTAAATATATTAAATCTTGTTAATCACGGATGCATATAATTGATTATATGAATCTTCAGTTATTTTGGATTACTACACTATTACATCAAGTTTGATAATGGATACACATGCATGCCATCTGATCATAACAATGAACTAACAAGTGATATAGATGATCATCCATTTGAATTCTGTTCTATTGTGTTTATCAGATAAGATATAGAAGCCTATCATGTATAATTATTAGTATTATATATATTCTCATGTATCATAAAAGGTGTATTGTATTGAATAAACAATCGACTACTCTTCCACGATAATAGTATATACTAAGGTGAGCCGTCATCTAATATGTCATAATATGGATTTATCAAATATTGTAAAATGGTGAGTTAGGTCTAAGAAGCAAGTAGAATGAAAGTTCTCTTTTTTCTATAGGTTTATGTTTGAAAACTGGAAGAGAACAAAAAAGGACAACAAAATAAATGTTAAAAAATGAAATTTTTTAATGATTAAATTGTAAATTAAAATGTACTATAATAGATGCTTAAGAAAGTTCTATAAAATATTAGATTTCAATTTCGTTTTCTTTCTTTCCTTTTTCCCACATTTTTTTTATTTTTTAATTTCCAAACATACAAGAAATTGGCTTACCAAAGCTGTAATTGTGATCGTGGAATTAAGTTTATTTGTATATTAATTGAAAACTAACTAGTCGATGAAATGGTAAAAATTTAACTCCTAAGAATTATTTCAATTACTTTAATATTTTTATCAAACCATCATATTATCATTTATCATTATTTCAGAACATTTTAGCATGCCTTATTGTAAGAAAAATAATAAAAATGTCAGACAAATATTTGAGGGAATTGAATTACGACAATGTGAAAATGTATGCAATATGATAAAATAAATTAAAATAAAATATTTTTTTTATTTTTACCTATCTAATATATGCACATACGTCACAATCATAATTCAACACAAAATTTTTGTAATATATAACAAAATTGTTAATATAAATTATTTGGGATAAAAGATTCTAAATATACCAACCCAAGTTAAACTTTACTAAACAATGTGGTTATAATATATAAAGTCAACTGGTCAAGATGTGTCGTCGGGTAATAGATTTTGATTTTTCTTTTATAGATATGGTTTGAATCAAACGCGTTCTGCGAACAATTTCCAAATTTTACAAGTCAATAAATTTGAAAAAGTCAAACACCAATCATATGGGTAAATCTATTTCTGTTTGGGCTTATTTTAGTGGTGTGGGTTTTACAGCCCACCATTGCATGATTGTTTCTCGGCTATGAGAAATGTACCATAATAGAGAATCGCTGGACATTGTCGGCCCATCTCAGATTAATTGGAAGGAGAAAAAATAAGAGTCCCATTTTGGTTGTCCCAATTACAACTACAACTTATTGTAAATTTTGCCGTTTGAATTTAAATACTAATTTAGGTGATGCTTCTTTAAATTTTTATAACTTTTTGTAATTTATTCAACTAATCCCATTCACTACTCAAAAATAGTACCATTGTCTAGAAAAATTAGTCCTTTTACTTTTATATAAAAAAATAAATTTTAATATATACATTGAAATTGGAAAAAAATCCATTTAAATATATGATGTAGAAACTTTAATATTCGGAAGGAAAAAGAAAGAAAAAAAGTCAAAAGTCAACAAAAAAAACATGTAATTGAGATTTAAAATGGGTAAATAAGATGATTGCATCTTTGGGAATTGGGGGAACGTAACACTCCTAGATATGCTGCCTCTCTACAAACATCCATTTATTTTCTTGCTCAGCCAACAAATATTCATTTTATATATAAAAGTAAAATACCAAAATGAGAAACCAACACCTAAGCTAACGTCCTCTATATATATAGAGAGAGAGAGAGCAAAGGAGGAAGGAGGAAGGAGGAAGGAATGACATTATTTGATTTTGTTTCAGATTTTCATTCATTGATTGGGGAAGGAAGAGACACAGTGTAATAAAGGAGAATATGTGAGTTCTTGTCATGTCCACGTCGTGGAGTCCAAAACAAAAGAAAGAAGGTCCCTGAGGTTCATGATCCTTTCAACATAGTACCATGTACTTGTATATCTTTTTAATGAAAGTGTGTGATATATATATATATATATATATATATATATATATATATATATATATATATTCCAACTTGTTAACGCCAAGATCTTTGATGACGTCCCAATCACGTAAGACGCCCTAATCCTGCACAGAAAACACGATCAACACCAAAAACTTGACGGCTGGACCGTCGGGGGATAGCTCCGGCGTGAGAGTCAATACAGGTGTTCAAGGTTTAACAATGGAGGGTGTAAAAAATCTCTAGTGTGTTTTCTAGATAGAAAGTGTATGCGTACCTTTTGTTAGGAGACCCCCTTGCTAGGTTATACTCTCATACTCGGTTTTTTGTGCCACCAACCATGATCTGACACAGCCCCCTGCTTCTCTATGGTCTCAGCCGTGTGCATGCAGGTTGTCACCTTTTTTGTACTATACCTGCCGCCAGCTGGATAAAATCTCATCCACATTAATGATATGCAGACTTTTGGTCAACTGCTCTTCCTTTTTCATCATTACAAGTCAAGGGTCTAGATACTAAAAGATTTAAGGGACCGGCCGCTTGACCCAGCCCATTATTAAGGAGATACAATAAAGGTAATATAAATGTTAAGCCCAATGACTATAAGACTTAATAGTAAAGGTCCACTAGGCTAATTAAATGGGGAGGCCCAATCCGCCCGGCCCAGTAGAGAAAATATCGTGACCCAACATTACCCCCCAGTCTTTTATTAAACAGGATGTTTAATGAAAGAGTATAAATAGCATCGGAAAAGAGTATAAATGGCATCGGTCCAAGGCAAAAGGATTTATAATAAAGTCAATAAAGGCCCAAAATATAGCTTACCGAAGCCCATCTGATGAACATCAAATAACAACATAAATTAAGATTGGAAGTCCATTTAAAGAGCCTACTCCAGCCGAACATACAACAACAAATATTTCACCGCCTCTCGAACAATTCAGACCTTCGCCACAAAAACCATCCTAATCTGGATCCAGGCTCGAAGCTGTGGCGACACCGATGATCATCGGTTCGGCAATAATTCCATCATGGAACTGATGGGTGAAGGAGTGAAATATCAGACTAAAGGAAGTTGGTATTTGACCATCAGTTTGAACTGATTGATTAATATTGACCATCTGCAAGCAAACGCTATCTTCGGATACCTCCGTCTCAAATACAAAGAAGCCGAAGAGGATACCGAAGAGAATATCGCCCGAAGGGAGAAAGACATTCCGAAGTCTATGTTGGCAAAAGAAAGAAGCAACCTTGACATTGCTCTTCTCAACAATGAAGGACTTCGGAAGGATCTCGACAAGGTCAAAAAAGAGTTGGAGACGATCAAGGCCACACATCGGGTCATCACAGATATAAATGTCGACCTGTTTCCGAAGAATGAAATTTTGACGAAGAAGAATGAAGATCTAGCCGAGTCCAATCAGAGACTGGCGAAGCAAAATAACAATATCCACGCTAAAGAGGCAGGATATATAGCACTTCGTCAAAAGCTTTGAAGAGGGACTCCGATAACTTCGGGCCCTTGGGAACTTGGATCTGCCACTGACCGAAGATATTTGTAAGGAGATCCAAACAGAATACAGAAAACCCGCCAAGCTGAACGATGAGATCGTCCATATATATGCCAAATGATATGAAATCTGCCGAAGTAAAGGCAAGAAAAAGCTCGGGCCAATGTAGATCCATCTCTTCTAGACTCTTCAGATGGTGACGATGACAAGGACGAAGCCTGAAGATGACCTCTCCTCATCTTTAGCTATAGAACTTTCTGTAAAAATTCTAACTGGTTGTGAACAGTTAATATTAAAATATCAACTTCATGCCTTATTACTTCTGAGTGAACATTTCTTGTTAATAATTGAACATCAATCAACTTGAAAACTGTTCAAGTGCCTCTTATCTTAAACCGTTAGTCAATAATCAAGCAAATTATATAACATTTAAGAAAAATGACAATATAATCCGAACTCAACACTTGAACAAAATAAAGTAATGCATACTTATCGTTACCGAAGTGTGAGACAGATCAGTCAATAAGGTGAATTCGGCTGATCCTCCTTGCACCATTAAGATCTTGTTTACCACTCGGGGTAGAACAAGTATATAAGGATCCAGGATTTCGGTGACCATTGCTTTACCACCCTTGGTAAATACAATATAGGATCCAGGATTTGACTACCACCCGGGGTATCAAATAAATTGGCTACCATCGAATGGCCAGCGAGTCCTACCATACCTCCTTACTTCGGTGACCATTGATTTACCACCCGTGGTAAAAACAATATAGGATCCAGGATTTGACTACCACGCGGGGTATCAAATAAATTGGCTACCATCGAATGGCCAGCGAGTCCTACCATACCTCCTTACTTCATTGTGACCTTAGGGCAAAGACGAAGAGGACCAGTTGTGAAAAAGTGAATTTTTTGTGCTGAATTTGAACTTGACAGCCTGCCGCATTGATTGTCCGAAGTAGAATATTTGTCTACACCCAACATCCATGAGCTCTGCTTCTGCTAATTGGGACATAAACCTCCTCAAAGCTTCTTCTGAACGGCCCGGTCTTTTGCAGCTTTAGATGAATTTCTCCGAAGATAAGTACCCCCAGGGCGGTGTGCCCTCAGTGGATTCCCGTGAGTGTGATTTCTGGATCTATTTCGGTGGAGATTTTTGTCACTGTGGTGAGAATACTCGAGGCAGAATGCCTTATTTGTATTATAAGGTACTCTCTGGATCAACTTATTCGTCTGCTGCAACCATAATCCCGAGAACCGATATAGTGAGGTACCCTCTTCGGATGCTCAGGAGTATGGTTCCTTGGTCTTCTTCGATCATGAGGATCATCTTGAGACATGCCTTCAAAGTGTATAGACTGCTTTACTACGTCTTTCAGACTGGACATAATTGGACGCCTCGTCCTTCAGCTCTGCCGTCCGAAGCATCTGCTCCAGCTCTGGCATCCAAAGGATCTGCACCAACTCTGTCAACCGAAGGATCTGCACCAACTTTGCCATCCGAGGGATCTGCACCGAGTTTTCCATCCGAAGGACCTGCTCCAGCTCTGCCAACCGAAGGATCTACACCAACTTTGCTATCCGAAGGACCTGCTTCGGCTTTGCCATCCGAAGGACCTGCTTCGGCTCTGCCATCCGAAGCATCTGCTTCGGCTCTGCCATCCGAAGCATTTGCATCAACTTTGTCATCCGAAGGACCTGCTCCAGTTCTGCCATCCGAAGGATCTGCAACAACTTTGCCATCCGAAGGATCTGCACCAACTCTGCCATCCGAAGGACCTGCTTCGGCTTTGCCATCCAAAGGACCTGCTTCGGCTCTACCATCCGAAGCATCTGCACTAACTTTGTCATCCGAAGGACCTGCTCCAGTTCTGCCATCCGAAGCATCTGCAACAACTTTGCCATCCGAAGGTTCTGCACCAACTCTGCCATCCGAAGGACCTGCTTCGGCTTTGCCATCCGAAGGACCTGCTTCGGCTCTGCCATCCGAAGCATCTGCACCAACTTTGTCATCCGAAGGACCTGCTCCAGTTCTGCCATCCGAAGCATCTGCTTCGTCCGCCATCTTCGTCAGCTTGGCAGCCTTGTCGTCCTGATCACTTCGGTGCCGAGTTCTAGGTGGGGTGCCTTCTACTCGCCTTCGGCCATGATCACGTTCCTTGTCAGCCGCAAAGACCAACCTCCTTCGGGCCTCACTACGGGCTCTCGAACGAGAACCCCCTGAATCACGCTTGAAAGCCATACTCTCAAGAGTACTTTTGAAAGGACCCAAATGATCCTTAACTGGAACACGAGGCAAGGGTGAACTTACAGCCATCGGTTGTCCCTCCGGTGTACTAGTTCTACTCCTCACCATTCTTTTCGACGTAGAACAAATGAAACTTTGTGATTGAAAGCTCTGAAACACTAGAACTCAGCCCTCCTTCTAGCGCCAATGTTAACGCCAAGATCTTTGATGACGTCCCAATCACGTAAGACGCCCTAATTGTAACGACCCCAAAATAGGTCCATTCCATCCAACCTATTCTGAGTCGCCAAATACATGGTACAGAAAACAACTACAACTTTATTACAACAATTGTCATGCAAAATACAACAACACATATGCTGTGAGTTTGGATACAAATATATACCAAATGTGACTCATGTTCCAACCGTGGACATCACCTCACAATAACACCTTACATAAAGGTATAGTCAAAAACTGTTTTAGAAATTAGAATCTTTGGGAAGTGCTCAAGGAAACCTTCGTACATGGGAGGCCATGCGTCTAGGCTATGATAGATATCATATGGCCACAGAATTATCCTTGGTTGACCCAATAGAACCCAAAGAAAAACGAGAAGATTACTATCATATTCTTCCCAATGGTGAGTCTTCTCTTGACTTATCATTATCTCCACTGTCTCTAATTGAGAATTATACTTCAAACAAACACCAAGATTATATAGGTAGTGCTCGTATATATATACTCAGCAAGTGGATGAGCACATCCCTGTCTTATGATGACACGAGGTTGTATGTCGTTAGACATCTTGTATGATAGTGGCAAACCACCCTTCCAACGTTGGGTTCGCCTCACCCTATTTTCTTCACCAAATATAACTACTAAATGATGACCACCGTTCTATTCCCTTATTACCCCCGCTCGACCCAGCTACACTCTTATTACCTGAAAGGAATTGTGAAGCAAAAGGGTGAGCACAACTAGCTCAGTAAAGAATATCATGACTAAAGATAATTAAATTATCAATAGCCTTCATCAATAATAAATCAGAGATTTAGAACATATGGTAAATGATAAAAATTTCAACCATAGTTGCAGCGGAACGAGCAATCCATTAGAAGAGTCAAATAGACTATAAAGTCTATTATCTTCTCCATGTTAAAAATCCACCAACAATATTTTATCCATGTAACATCACTCAACAGTTCCTTTCCACAATCATATGAATAACTCATAATCATAATTGTGACTATAAATTTTTCTTCGCACCCAGGACGAAGAATATTTTCATCACCTGTCTTTACCTGAAACATCAAAGATCATGGTTATACCAAATCACAATTCCTGTTTATAATCATACTAACAAATCCATCTTTGCACTACGGGCCAAAGATATTCATCAACAAACCATCTTTGCACTACGGGCCAAAGATATTCAACAACAGTTCATCTTTGCACTACAGGCCAAAGATATTCAACAACAGTTCATCTTTGCACTACAGGCCAAAGATATTCATCAACAATTCATCTTTGCACTACAGGCCAAAGATATTCATCAACAATTCATCTTTGCACTACATGCCAAAGATATTAATATCTCAAAGAATATATAATCATTTAGAATTTATATAAACAATAATTATAACCATGTTGATCATTTCACCTTTGCACTTAAGCTAAAGATATTCAATTATAAATTCAATGGTCATGATCATACCAGTCACAATTCAACTTTGCACTACAGGCCAAAGAGAACCCTAGTCATGATCATACCAATAATCTACCCATCTTTACACTCCAGTGAAAGAGAATTTCAACATCAGGGTTATAAAAATGTTATATATGATGATAAAAATAATATGATCAACATATAGTTTTAATCTCAAGAGTAATATTCGTAACTCATGAATAGTAACCCCGACACAAAAGATAGAAATTCTACAATAAAATTCATACCAATATTTCGGTATAATGATATTGAAAGAATAACATTACTTAAATTTATAAACAATTTATTTTAATTGTTTACACTTTACTAATTAATGCATTTAATCATCATAAAATGCCAACTCTTACAATTTCATCATCAATAACCAAAACCCTCATCAAAAATCTGCATATACCTCATATAGGATTCTCAAGCCATAAAATCCTATTTTCCAATTTTCTTTCTTCACAAAACATATTTAATTCATTTACTCATAACTAGACCATTTTCATGAAAAATACCAAATCAGTTCCAAAAATATTTCTTTTCTGGGATTTAGCATAATATAGTCCCATAGTGAACATATATTTTTCTCAGAATTTTTAAAAGTCATTTACTATTTTTCATATGGCCAAAATAGCCGAATATTTAGACATTTATCAAAAATTGTACTTTTGTCTAAAAATTCTGAAATTTACAGAGTATACTTCTATCATATACATGTACTCCCAATAAAAATTTCATCAATTTTGGAGTTAACCACAAGGAATTATAAGCGGTTACTTTTAAAATAGTCTTTTCTCATAAAATTCATAACTCTCAATCTATACATCCAAAAATCACCATTTTTGGACACAATCAATAAAACTCATCAAAATATCATTTCAAATTTTTCCAGAATTTTTGAAGATCAGAAAAATTACGAAACTGAAAATCATAACAACCCTTAAAATCCCTTAATATCCCTTACTATCCCTTACCTCAAAAGAGCAGTACTTCTGATCGGTATAAGGCTGAAGGAAACTTGCACTGATGAATAGAAACTCACAAGTATCTAAATACTCACAAAATATACTCAATAATCTAGAGAGAGAAAGAGAGAAAGCTTATGTTTCTGGTGTGATTTTCAATTCTAACTTAGCCCTCTATTTATAGAAAAATTTTGGTAGGTTTGACCTGCAACCTGATGGCTTTACCTGCTACTATTCCCACCCACCACATTTGAAATATAATTCAGCACATTTCTTCACCAACCACAAGTGGGGCCCACCAATTCTAGAATTTTCCACCAAAATGATAAACTCCGAAAATTCAACAATTTCTGAACCAGTCATCTCGTAAAATTCATAATAAATCATACGTTCATTTTTAACGGTTCAAAATTTGTGGACATATACTCAACTTATATATGTATAACATATCCAAAAATTACCACGATCCAACGGTCGGATTAAAAATTATAACCCCCGCAAAATATCTCAAAAACCCTGATTTTTAATACCTCCATTCCGACAAAAATACTGATAAAAACCTCAACATTAACTCCTTCATTTTTAACCACAAAAATATATCCCTCATTTATATCCACATAAAATAAATATTTCTTTATCATATGAATCAATAATTAATTATTCACAAATAATATTACAGAATCACATTTATGACAACCAGGCCGTTCCCAGGAAAGAGGGGGCTTTCCAATAAGAATTTCTCCTTACTGGCGCGCAATTAGATGACCAAACCTCTCCTTAGACAGAACTTTCTAGACATTGCCAATAATGTTATCTAATAATATTATTCAAATAATATGAATTATTGATCTGATAAAGGAAAATACTGTGCAGCAACAATTATTGAAACAACAATAATATAAAATATCAACGCAGCAATTATTGAATCAATAAAATAAAATATTGAACAGTAATTACTGTAACAATTATTGAGTAGTGCCTTCTTACGTAAGAATCAATAATTTCAAAAATACTGTGCAATACCGTGTGCTACTGTGCAATAACGCGTATTACTGTATTTTAACCACCGGGTATTTCAACAGTGTTAACGGTAACAACTACGCCGTTATTTGTAAAAACTCAAATTTGTCGTTTTCTTCACCCGACAGTTATTCGTTATGGGGCCCACAAATAGCTGCGCCGTCGTACGAATATTCCCCGACAGAAAGAATATTCCACGACCAAACGAATATTCCCCGACAACAATGATTATTTTATAACCACTTGTGTATTTTGAAAAAAAATCATATATCACCCTTAACTTTAACATTTATCAATTTAACCATTTACTGAATAGTAATTATAAGAAAAATTGAATACTTTTATTTCATAAAATTCGGGGTCTTACAATCTCCCCTCCTTATGAAATTTCGTCCCCGAAATTTACGTACCTGGTATTTCAAAGAGTTGAGAATACCTTCCTTTCATTTCAATTTCCATCTTCTCTGTCATCATAATTTCTCCATTGCTCATCTCCTGTATTTCAAATATCATTCTAGAATACAGCTTCAAAACAAGGGTTAATTTAACAAATTAACATATCACATAATATCCCGATATTATGACTGACCAACAAATAAGCTTAGGTAGGACACACTAGCGAAGGATTTACTCATCTCTCCCCTCCTAGTTGTATTCCCCGATCTCCGCCAGAGATCATATCCCCAAGCTCTGATACCAAATGTAACGACCCCAAAATAGGTCCATTCCATCCAACCTATTCTGAGTCGCCAAATACATGGTACAGAAAACAACTACAACTTTATTACAACAATTGTCGTGCAAAATACAACAACACATATGCTGTGAGTTTGGATACAAATATATACCAAATGTGACTCATGTTCCAACCGTGGACATCACCTCACAATAACACCTTACATAAAGGTATAGTCAAAAACTGTTTTAGAAATTAGAATCTTTGGGAAGTGCTCAAGGAAACCTTCGTACATGGGAGGCCACGCGTCTAGGTTATGATAGATATCATATGGCCACAGAATTATCCTTGGTTGACCCAATAGACCCCAAAGAAAAACGAGAAGATTACTATCATATTCTTCCCAATGGTGAGTCTTCTCTTGACTTATCATTATCTCCACTGTCTCTAATTGAGAATTATACTTCAAACAAACACCAAGATTATATAGGTAGTGCTCGTATATATATACTCAGCAAGTGGATGAGCACATCCCTGTCTTATGATGACACGAGGTTGTATGTCGTTAGACATCTTGTATGATAGTGGCAAAACACCCTTCCAACGTTGGGTTCGCCTCACCCTATTTTCTTCACCAAATATAACTACTAAATGATGACCACCGTTCTATTCCCTTGTTACCCCCGCTCGACCCAGCTACACTCTTATTACCTGAAAGGAATTGTGAAGCAAAAGGGTGAGCACAACTAGCTCAGTAAAGAATATCATGACTAAAGATAATTAAATTATCAATAGCCTTCATCAATAATAAATCAGAGATTTAGAACATATGGTAAATGATAAAAATTTCAACCATAGTTGCAGCGGAACGAGCAATCCATTAGAAGAGTCAAATAGACTATAAAGTCTATTATCTTCTCCATGTTAAAAATCCACCAACAATATTTTATCCATGTAACATCACTCAACAGTTCCTTTCCACAATCATATGAATAACTCATAATCATAATTGTGACTATAAATTTTTCTTCGCACCCAGGACGAAGAATATTTTCATCACCTGTCTTTACCTGAAACATCAAAGATCATGGTTATACCAAATCACAATTCCTGTTTATAATCATACTAACAAATCCATCTTTGCACTACGGGCCAAAGATATTCATCAACAAACCATCTTTGCACTACGGGCCAAAGATATTCAACAACAGTTCATCTTTGCACTACAGGCCAAAGATATTCAACAACAGTTCATCTTTGCACTACAGGCCAAAGATATTCATCAACAATTCATCTTTGCACTACAGGCCAAAGATATTCATCAACAATTCATATTTGCACTACAGGCCAAATATATTAATATCTCAAAGAATATATAATCATTTCAGAATTTATATAAACAATAATTATAACCATGTTGATCAATTCACCTTTGCACTTAAGCTAAAGATATTCAATTATAAATTCAATGGTCATGATCATACCAGTCACAATTCAACTTTGCACTACAGGCCAAAGAGAACCCTAGTCATGATCATACCAATAATCTACCCATCTTTACACTCCAGTGAAAGAGAATTTCAACATCAGGGTTATAAAAATGTTATATATGATGATAAAAATAATATGATCAACATATAGTTTTAATCTCAAGAGTAATATTCGTAACTCATGAATAGTAACCCCGACACAAAAGATAGAAATTCTACAATAAAATTCATACCAATATTTCGGTATAATGATATTGAAAGAATAACATTACTTAAATTTATAAACAATTTATTTTAATTGTTTACACTTTACTAATTAATGCATTTAATCATCATAAAATGCCAACTCTTACAATTTCATCATCAATAACCAAAACCCTCATCAAAAATCTGCATATACCTCATATAGGATTCTCAAGCCATAAAATCCTATTTTCCAATTTTCTTTCTTCACAAAACATATTTAATTCATTTACTCATAACTAGACCATTTTCATGAAAAATACCAAATCAGTTCCAAAAATATTTCTTTTCTGAGATTTAGCATAATATAGTCCCATAGTGAACATATATTTTTCTCAGAATTTTTAAAAGTCATTTACTATTTTTCATATGGCCAAAATAGCCGAATATTTAGACATTTATCAAAAATTGTACTTTTGTCTAAAAATTCTGAAATTTACAGAGTATACTTCTATCATATACATGTACTCCCAATAAAAATTTCATCAATTTTGGAGTTAACCACAAGGAATTATAAGCGGTTACTTTTAAAATAGTCTTTTCTCATAAAATTCATAACTCTCAATCTATACATCCAAAAATCACCATTTTTGGACACAATCAATAAAACTCATCAAAATATCATTTCAAATTTTTCCAGAATTTTTGAAGATCAGAAAAATTACGAAACTGAAAATCATAACAACCCTTAAAATCCCTTAATATCCCTTACTATCCCTTACCTCAAAAGAGCAGTACTTCTGATCGGTATAAGGCTGAAGGAAACTTGCACTGATGAATAGCAACTCACAAGTATCTAAATACTCACAAAATACACTCATAATATAGAGAGAGAAAGAGAGAAAGCTTATGTTTCTGGTGTGATTTTCAATTCTAACTTAGCCCTCTATTTATAGGAAAATTTTGGTAGGTTTGACCTGCAACCTGATGGCTTTACCTGCTACTATTCCCACCCACCACATTTGAAATATAATTCAGCACATTTCTTCACCAACCACAAGTGGGGCCCACCAATTCTAGAATTTTCCACCAAAATGATAAACTCCGAAAATTCAACAATTTCTGAACCAGTCATCTCGTAAAATTCATAATAAATCATACGTTCATTTTTAACGGTTCAAAATTTGTGGACATATACTCAACTTATATATGTATAACATATCCAAAAATTACCACGATCCAACGGTCGGATTAAAAATTATAACCCCCGCAAAATATCTCAAAAACCCTGATTTTTAATACCTCCATTCCGACAAAAATACTGATAAAAACCTCAACATTAACTCCTTCATTTTTAACCACAAAAATATATCCCTCATTTATATCCACATAAAATAAATATTTCTTTATCATATGAATCAATAATTAATTATTCACAAATAATATTACAGAATCACATTTATGACAACCAGGCCGTTCCCAGGAAAGAGGGGGCTTTCCAATAAGAATTTCTCCTTACTGGCGCGCAATTAGATGACCAAACCTCTCCTTAGACAGAACTTTCTAGACATTGCCAATAATGTTATCTAATAATATTATTCAAATAATATGAATTATTGATCTGATAAAGGAAAATACTGTGCAGCAACAATTATTGAAACAACAATAATATAAAATATCAACGCAGCAATTATTGAATCAATAAAATAAAATATTGAACAGTAATTACTGTAACAATTATTGAGTAGTGCCTTCTTACGTAAGAATCAATAATTTCAAAAATACTGTGCAATACCGTGTGCTACTGTGCAATAACGCGTATTACTGTATTTTAACCACCGGGTATTTCAACAGTGTTAACGGTAACAACTACGCCGTTATTTGTAAAAACTCAAATTTGTCGTTTTCTTCACCCGACAGTTATTCGTTATGGGGCCCACAAATAGCTGCGCCGTCGTACGAATATTCTCCGACAGAAAGAATATTCCACGACCAAACGAATATTCCCCGACAACAATGATTATTTTATAACCACTTGTGTATTTTGAAAAAAAATCATATATCACCCTTAACTTTAACATTTATCAATTTAACCATTTACTGAATAGTAATTATAAGAAAAATTGAATACTTTTATTTCATAAAATTCGGGGTCTTACAATCTCCCCTCCTTATGAAATTTCGTCCCCGAAATTTACGTACCTGGTATTTCAAAGAGTTGAGAATACCTTCCTTTCATTTCAATTTCCATCTTCTCTGTCATCATAATTTCTCCATTGCTCATCTCCTGTATTTCAAATAACATTCTAGAATACAGCTTCAAAACAAGTGTTAATTTAACAAATTAACATATCACATAATATCCCGATATTATGACTGACCAACAAATAAGCTTAGGTAGGACACACTAGCGAAGGATTTACTCATCTCTCCCCTCCTAGTTGTATTCCCCGATCTCCGCCAGAGATCATATCCCCAAGCTCTGATACCAAATGTAACGACCCCAAAATAGGTCCATTCCATCCAACCTATTCTGAGTCGCCAAATACATGGTACAGAAAACAACTACAACTTTATTACAACAATTGTCGTGCAAAATACAACAACACATATGCTGTGAGTTTGGATACAAATATATACCAAATGTGACTCATGTTCCAACCGTGGACATCACCTCACAATAACACCTTACATAAAGGTATAGTCAAAAACTGTTTTAGAAATTAGAATCTTTGGGAAGTGCTCAAGGAAACCTTCGTACATGGGAGGCCATGCGTCTAGGTTATGATAGATATCATATGGCCACAGAATTATCCTTGGTTGACCCAATAGACCCCAAAGAAAAACGAGAAGATTACTATCATATTCTTCCCAATGGTGAGTCTTCTCTTGACTTATCATTATCTCCACTGTCTCTAATTGAGAATTATACTTCAAACAAACACCAAGATTATATAGGTAGTGCTCATATATATACTCAGCAAGTGGATGAGCACATCCCTGTCTTATGATGACACGAGGTTGTATGTCGTTAGACATCTTGTATGATAGTGGCAAACCACCCTTCCAACGTTGGGTTCGCCTCACCCTATTTTCTTCACCAAATATAACTACTAAATGATGACCACCGTTCTATTCCCTTGTTACCCCCGCTCGACCCAGCTACACTCTTATTACCTGAAAGGAATTGTGAAGCAAAAGGGTGAGCACAACTAGCTCAGTAAAGAATATCATGACTAAAGATAATTAAATTATCAATAGCCTTCATCAATAATAAATCAGAGATTTAGAACATATGGTAAATGATAAAAATTTCAACCATAGTTGCAGCGGAACGAGCAATCCATTAGAAGAGTCAAATAGACTATAAAGTCTATTATCTTCTCCATGTTAAAAATCCACCAACAATATTTTATCCATGTAACATCACTCAACAGTTCCTTTCCACAATCATATGAATAACTCATAATCATAATTGTGACTATAAATTTTTCTTCGCACCCAGGACGAAGAATATTTTCATCACCTGTCTTTACCTGAAACATCAAAGATCATGGTTATACCAAATCACAATTCCTGTTTATAATCATACTAACAAATCCATCTTTGCACTACGGGCCAAAGATATTCATCAACAAACCATCTTTGCACTACGGGCCAAAGATATTCAACAACAGTTCATCTTTGCACTACAGGCCAAAGATATTCAAACAGTTCATCTTTGCACTACAGGCCAAAGATATTCATCAACAATTCATCTTTGCACTACAGGCCAAATATATTAATATCTCAAAGAATATATAATCATTTCAGAATTTATATAAACAATAATTATAACCATGTTGATCAATTCACCTTTGCACTTAAGCTAAAGATATTCAATTATAAATTCAATGGTCATGATCATACCAGTCAACAATTCAACTTTGCACTACAGGCCAAAGAGAACCCTAGTCATGATCATACCAATAATCTACCCATCTTTACACTCCAGTGAAAGAGAATTTCAACATCAGGGTTATAAAAATGTTATATATGATGATAAAAATAATATGATCAACATATAGTTTTAATCTCAAGAGTAATATTCGTAACTCATGAATAGTAACCCCGACACAAAAGATAGAAATTCTACAATAAAATTCATACCAATATTTCGGTATAATGATATTGAAAGAATAACATTACTTAAATTTATAAACAATTTATTTTAATTGTTTACACTTTACTAATTAATGCATTTAATCATCATAAAATGCCAACTCTTACAATTTCATCATCAATAACCAAAACCCTCATCAAAAATCTGCATATACCTCATATAGGATTCTCAAGCCATAAAATCCTATTTTCCAATTTTCTTTCTTCACAAAACATATTTAATTCATTTACTCATAACTAGACCATTTTCATGAAAAATACCAAATCAGTTCCAAAAATATTTCTTTTCTGAGATTTAGCATAATATAGTCCCATAGTGAACATATATTTTTCTCAGAATTTTTAAAAGTCATTTACTATTTTTCATATGGCCAAAATAGCCGAATATTTAGACATTTATCAAAAATTGTACTTTTGTCTAAAAATTCTGAAATTTACAGAGTATACTTCTATCATATACATGTACTCCCAATAAAAATTTCATCAATTTTGGAGTTAACCACAAGGAATTATAAGCGGTTACTTTTAAAATAGTCTTTTCCCATAAAATTCATAACTCTTAATCTATACATCCAAAAATCACCATTTTTGGACACAATCAATAAAACTCATCAAAATATCATTTCAAATTTTTCCAGAATTTTTGAAGATCAGAAAAATTACGAAACTGAAAATCATAACAACCCTTAAAATCCCTTAATATCCCTTACTATCCCTTACCTCAAAAGAGCAGTACTTCTGATCGGTATAAGGCTGAAGGAAACTTGCACTGATGAATAGAAACTCACAGAGTATCTAAATACTCACAAAATACACTCAATAATCTAGAGAGAGAAAGAGAGAAAACTTATGTTTCTGGTGTGATTTTCAATTCTAACTTAGCCCTCTATTTATAGAAAAATTTTGGTAGGTTTGACCTGCAACCTGATGGCTTTACCTGCTACTATTCCCACCCACCACATTTGAAATATAATTCAGCACATTTCTTCACCAACCACAAGTGGGGCCCACCAATTCTAGAATTTTCCACCAAAATGATAAACTCCGAAAATTCAACAATTTCTGAACCAGTCATCTCGTAAAATTCATAATAAATCATACGTTCATTTTTAACGGTTCAAAATTTGTGGACATATACTCAACTTATATATGTATAACATATCCAAAAATTACCACGATCCAACGGTCGGATTAAAAATTATAACCCCCGCAAAATATCTCAAAAACCCTGATTTTTAATACCTCCATTCCGACAAAAATACTGATAAAAACCTCAACATTAACTCCTTCATTTTTAACCACAAAAATATATCCCTCATTTATATCCACATAATATAAATATTTCTTTATCATATGAATCAATAATTAATTATTCACAAATAATATTACAGAATCACATTTATGACAACCAGGCCGTTCCCAGGAAAGAGGGGGCTTTCCAATAAGAATTTCTCCTTGCTGGCGCGCAATCAGATAACCAAACCTCTCCTTAGACAGAACTTTCTAGACATTGCCAATAATGTTATCTAATAATATTATTCAAATAATATGAATTATTGATCTGATAAAGGAAAATACTGTGCAGCAACAATTATTGAAACAACAATAATATAAAATATCAACGCAACAATTATTGAATCAATAAAATAAAATATTGAACAGTAACTACTGTAACAATTATTGAGTAGTGCCTTCTTACGTAAGAATCAATAATTTCAAAAATACTGTGCAATACCGTGTGCTACTGTGTAATAACGCGTATTACTGTATTTTAACCACCGGGTATTTCAACAGTATTAACGATAACAACTACGCCGTTATTTGTAAAAACTCAAATTTGTCGTTTTCCTTCACCCGACAGTTATTCGTTATGGGGCCCACAAATAGCTGCGCCGTCGTACGAATATTCTCCGACAGAAAGAATATTCCATGACCAAACGAATATTCCCCGACAACAATGATTATTTTATAACTACTTGTGTATTTTGAAAAAAAATCATATATCACCCTTAACTTTAACATTTATCAATTTAACCATTTACTGAATAGTAATTATAAGAAAAATTGAATACTTTTATTTCATAAAATTCGGGGTCTTACACTAATCCTGCACAGAAAACACGATCAACACCAAAAGCTTGACGGCTGGACCGTCGGGGGATAGCTCCGGCGTGAGAGTCAATACAGGTGTTCAAGGTTTAACAATGGTGGGTGTAAAAAATCTCTAGTGTGTTTTCTAGATAGAAAGTGTATGCGTACCTTTTGTTAGGAGACCCCCTTGCTAGATTATACTCTCATACTCGGTTTTTTGTGCCACCAACCATGATCTGACACAGCCCCCTGCTTCTCTATGGTCTCAGCCGTGTGCATGCAGGTTGTCACCTTTTTTGTACTATACATGCCGCCGGCTGGATAAAATCTCATCCACATTAATGATATGCAGACTTTTGGTCAACTGCTCTTCCTTTTTCATCATTACAAGTCAAGGGTCTAGATACTAAAAGTTTTAAGGGACCGGCCGCTTGACCCAGCCCATTATTAAGGAGATACAATAAAGGTAATATAAATGTTAAGCCCAATGACTATAAGACTTAATAGTAAAGGTTCACTAGGCTAATTAAATGGGGAGACCCAATCCGCCCGGCCCAGTAGAGAAAATATCGTGACCCAACACAACTCATCCACCTTAGAATAGTCCGAACAAAAATTATATTGTCAGATTAATAACTTAAATATTGTTAAAGCAATTTGTCCATATATAATAAATAATTCATCAAAGGATAAATAGAAGAAATCAATAAAACTTTTTTATTTATTTTCATGATCACAATTATATGTAATGTACAGAATTAGTTGACAAATAAATCAAAAGAATCCGCATCGATCATAATTCATAGCCCTACAGTGAATGGCACCCCGGTGGACGCTAACCATGCCTGGCCCGCTATAAGGCTCTCCACCGTGAACTTAGAGGCCTCTTTTGCACTCCTAATTACATGGTATCCGCGCCACTTGACTCGATACGTGGTGGCAGCAGCCGGTCCAAAATTTTTATATTCACCATAGTATAAAGTATTCCAAGCAAAATTAGAATTCTGCCACGCTAACCAACCTTGTCGATTTACCAAACTGTCCAAATAAGTATTCATTAATACGGTTCGGGAATATTGCTGCCACGGTCGCCCCAAGTACGTTTGAACCGCCTTCACCACCGGTTTAAGGTCCGGTGCGGCGGCGATTCGAGAATTATGGATTGAAATACCGGTATTTTGGTAGGGGTCGGCACGGCCTTGAGCTGTTATGACGTTGACTTGGCCATGTAACGGTCTTCTTGCGTAGATAATACAGTTTTGAAATACTACGGCTGCATTTCCAAAGATGAAGTCAATAGTGCCGTAAATGTTACAGGCTTTGTAGAATTGGCGTTGGGCGTGGACAAAAAGAGTGTCTTGGTATCCTTCAAAGCCGCAAGAGTAGAATACGGAAAGATCGGATGAGGATCGGAGTGCCACGGCTTGTCCGTTTTGTGGCCCGGCTGTGTTGCGGATTGTAATACCACGGGCAATAAACCCAACACCATCAATTCCTGGAGGATCAAATCGATTTATTTTGTTACGTTGGTATAACTTTAATTTCAACAAAAATATATATATAGTAGATCCAGCAAAAGGAGCAGCTTCAATAGTCCTTCCGATTTAAACATATAGACACTAGATTCGAATTTTGCAATTGAAACTGAAAACACATTCACCCACATTTTTATAAAATTAAAATTTAGCTCTAAATGATAATTTTAATACTTGGAATTAAGTTGTCAAACACGTCACTTGTATATCTCCCCATGCATGTCACTTAATTGACTCTTACTCTTACTGGATTTTCAAATTAATACAAAATTAAATTTAAGATTTTTTTTATTATTAATTATTATAAACTTAATGACTAAAATTGTAGACCAAATATATTTTTTCTCTACCCTAGTAAGTTTTCTATATACTTCCTCCGGAACTAATCATTTGTTTGCAAATATTAAGACCCTAAGATACAAAGTAAATAAAAAAAAAATATGATATGTTGAGATATTGGTAAACCTTAATACGCAAGAACAAAAAAATAAAAATGAAAAGAGAGAGAGATCGAGATTCTTTAATTACCAGCAGTTGCAGAGCTGTAGGTTGTGAATCCTGCCGCGACACTCCTGCTACCAGTGATTATAGTGTATCTAAGTCCATCACCAACTAACATGATCTTGTTCAAGTTGTTGACAACCTCAATATTTTCCCTATAAACCCCCCTTTTCACATAAATCACAAACCTAACATTTCCCCTTCTCACTTTGGCTGCATAATTAATAGCTGCCTGAATGGATCCAAACTTCCCTGATCCATCTTTTGCTACTACAACATTCGCCCTCGAAGCCCAAGACGAAGTCTGCAACAGCTTTCTCTCCCCAGCACTAACCCAACTAGGAAAACTATCGTCGTCTTTATTGTAGTCTTCTTGTTTCTCCCTTAATCCATTAATAGCCAAACAGTTACTTATCAATTCCGAAACATTATTTGACATAATCGGAGCTATAAATTTTGTAACATTGAGCTCCACTGAGCCCGATCGACATGTCTCAAGATTTGTAAGGGCAGCGCTTAGCCAAGTCTGGGCGTCGAAATCAAAGTAAGTGCTCGAGTTTGTTTGTAGGCTTTCTAGGGTTCGGTTTAACTGGAAAATGGAATTATGGAATAGTTTGTCACAATCATTCCATGCTGCCTTCCTTCTTTTGCTGCTGCTGCACGCATTCCCAAGCCTCTCCGTGAAACTCTGGGCATGGAGAGTCCGGTCTAGGGCTACTTGAACCAGCATTCTTCTGAATTCTTCGCGATTTTTAGGTCTAAATTGTTGGTTTTGGCCCAAGAAGTAGTTGCATGGCTCCGGATGTGGGGTGGTTTTGCACCAGTAGTCGACGTCGCCCGGTGATTCATCTGATTCTGGTAGGGCTTGAGAGAAGTATATGTATATCAAGAATAATACTATGATCTTAATTGCCATTGAACTATATTTTTTTCAAAAAAATAAAAAATTAGCTTGTTTAATTTGAAATGGCTCACTAAATATTTGCTAGAGTTTCACTTTTATACAAGAAGATGGAGAAGGGTTGACAAATTGAGAGTTGGCTTGTTTGGAATGCGAGAAATTGTACTCTTAAAATTTGAAATTGAAGTTACAAAGGTTTAATATATATTCAACTGGTGCACGTCTTTAATTACTTAATATTTACACTATAAGATCCTTGTTATGCGGATCACTGCTAGCTAGTTCACACAGAAGCTATTGTGAGACAGGGAGGAATATGCCTTTCTGGTTTAATTCTTGATGCTTGGTGTCTCGAGCTTAACATGCATGTTACACCAGGGGGTCGGGCCGTCGGTGGTTAATGAGAGACGAACAAGCTTACATATTAGTCTTTAGGCTATGTTTGTTTGTAAGTATTATATTTGGGATATGACTATTAATCTCAAGTGTCTTGTTTGTTTTTCAATTTGAGCTTGGGACAATTAATTCTGGGATTATAAAATAGCTTAATATGTGAGATTATTTAATATCATGTTCTACTTGATATTATAATCCCTATCATTTAAGATTAAAAATTGTTAGACAAAATTAACCTCAACCTTTTTCTAAAATGACCATAATATCCTGCAATTTCTGTTATTATTACTGACAACTTAATTTATTATCCGTGGAAAAATTCAAAGTTTATACTCCCTCCGTTCCTTTTAGAGGAATATTTTTGTCTTTTAATATAAGTGGTTTGAGAATTTTAAATAAACATTAACTGCTTAATTAATTTTCAATATTACCCCAAGTATTAAACATAATTTTAATTTTTTCACTATTCTATGTCTAATAAATAATATTCTATTTTTTTAATATAAAAATAATATAAATAATTAATATTATATTTAATATTTTATAATTATTTTTTTAATATTATATAACTTTAAAATAACTTATATTAAGTAAACGAGGAAGTACACCCTATGAAATTAAGGCAAGAATTGGAGTAATATTCTAGAGAGTGATATCATCCTCTAACGAAGGTTTATTTGTACCTCTTGTGGATTGTGGCATGCAGTGGAATCCTCATTAAATTCTTGACAGACCAGTGGCAATAGATAAGTATGTACTAACTCTCAAAAATTAATCATTTCTAATTGGTTTGTTGAATTTCACGTGGGTGTCACGTGATTATTATTTGATGACCAAATTTTCAGATATCGGATGAAGAGGAGCGCGTATATACATTTTAATCTTTTAATTAATGCTACCAAGCTTCCTCCGGGCGGGGGAAAGATGCTACTCCCTCCGTTCTTTAAAAAATAGCGAGAGAATTAAAATTATATTTATTATTTGAGGTAATATTAGAAATTAATTAATTAATGTTTATTTAAAATTTTCAAACGACTTATATTTAGGAACAAAAATATTTCTCTAAAACGACCTATATTAAAGAACGGAGGGAGTAGTATCATACTTAAATAAAAAATTTCTTTTGGAAAATTTTAATTGAAAAATAATATGTCGAAACTACTTATATAAATATATATATAAAAATGGATGTCCAAATCAAAACGTATAGCATATGTGAAAAAACGTCAAAGTTAATAGGGACTTTTCTTTCAGACAGGCAAAAAGAGTGAGTAAAATATAAATTTTACACATATTAATAAAATTAAAAGTAGAAAAAAGAGAGTAAATAAAATTTTAATTTTTTTTAATGGTTTCACAAGATTTATAAGTGATGAGTAATTTTATTTTTTATATTAATGGACTATGTTAATTGACATAATTTCTCTTTATTTTATATGTTTTATCTGATTTTTTTAGGACAAATACATATTTTTTTAGTCATTTGAAGAACGGGGAAGTAGTACCTAATATTAAACTCCAGATCAAGGTTTGTAGCTGCTACCAAGAAATAAGTACAAACAGAGTCTACGTATCAATCAATACTATATACATAAAAATCCAAACAATCATTCTAAATTAACCCTTTATTAATTATGAGTTAAATTGGATGGTACATCACCCATATAATTAAAGATCGCCACTTCACACATATAAACGATCGTCTTGTCACTCACTTCTCTTCCTCTCAATCTTTTCCGGCTTCGTTTGCAATCTCTGCCACCAATGGCCGAACCAAAACATAATTTAAGGGGAGACAAAATGTATCAATAAAAAAAATTTATTTATTGACGTTTGAAGAGTTTTTTTCGGCTGTACGAGTGAGAGCAGACAACTGTATCCTGCGAGTCAGCATAGTTTGAAAGCGCCTCAAAATTTATTCATTTTCAATTGTTAAAAAAATATCATTCTCAATATAAACTACCATACTGTCATTCATCCACTCGTCTCCCATTTTGTTACGCAAGTCAGTCTGGACAATTTTCATCGCAGAGAATACTCTTTCAACAGTATCAGTTGTAACTGGTAAAACCAAAGCCAACTCGATCAATCGATATACCAATGTAAAAGTCATATGTCTTCTTGTTTCAATCAGCTTCTTAGCAAGACTTCCCAAACCCAAATTTTCGATCCAAAAAAATTGACTATCGCATCGCATATCATAAATGTAATTTTTAAGTTGATCCTCATGTATCATGCGATCAGTCAATGAGAAGTCCTCTGGATATATAAAGCTCAGCAAGACGGAGTAATTTATTTTTGTCAAATTGAGAGAACGAATCCCTTGGATCAAGGCATGATATGCATAAAGGTAACTTTCTGCTTGCTTCTGAAAAACGATTGCTCATCTCTTGAACAATTGAATCAACAATGTAAGACCCCAACTTTTATAAATAAAGATGAATTTTCTATAAATATCATTTTTGAATATTATGGAGTTAATTTGATATAATGTTATAGTTGTGGGTAATATTTATAAATTTTGCAAAGTAAGCAAGTTGTTATAAAATATTCGTTTGGTCGGGGAATATTCTTTTTGTCGGGGAATATTCGTACGACGGCACAATCATTGGTGGACCCCACAACGGAATTATTGTCGGATTGAGAAAACGACAAAAATATTTTATTAAAAATAACGGCAAAAATTTTACCATTGTTACTGTTGAACTACTCGGTAGTAAAAATACAGTAATACGTGTGGTTGCATAGTAGCACACGGTATTGATTATTAATGCTTATGTGAGAAGTCACTCAGTTGATTCAATTATTGTCAGTTAATAATATGAATTATTTAGCGATAATGACGTTTTGTTTTATTCGTATTATTAACGTAATAAAACAGAAACATCTTTTTATATAAAACAGAATACTTTATTAAAGTTATTCTATAAATAGAATATATTATATTTTATTTAAAAAAAATTTCTTTAAATATGGACCGTCAGATTAAAGTAATCAATCTGGACCGTTCATGGATTAGTTACTATGCATTCTATTTTTCTATAAATAGCAGCTCATTCCTTCATTATTTCTTACGAATTCACTGAACTCTAGAGAGAGAAACTATAGAGAGAGAGAAGAAGAGTATTCTGCTACTTAACTACTTCCTTATTTCAGCTCGTCTTTAAAACGGTAAGGGGTGTTATTCTTTCTTATTCATGAAGAGAACTGTTGTTATTCCATTTCTTATTATTCTGTTGGAATAACCTGTATATGCGGTCTACCCTATACTTGGTGACATTCTTCTATTATTCTGTTGGAACATCCTGTCTGTGTGTTTTACACCGGACCTGGTTCCGTCTTGTTATTATTCTGTCGGAATATCCTGTCTGTGCGTTTACGCCGGACCTGGTTCCATTATTTATTATTCTGTCGGAATATCCTGTCTGTGCGTTTACGCCGGACCTGGTTCCATTATTTATTATTCTGTTGGAATAACCTATTTGTGCGGTCTATCGCATGCATGGTGATTTCTTTTGTTATTCTATTCTTTATTGTACTCAGTTGGTTAAGTTTTGACTTCTATACTCCATGAAATTTGTGGAATATCCTTGATAATTACGTTTCATCCAGTATCTTTTCATGAAAATATTCTTCTAAGCATTCTTGAATTTTACTCCACAAAGCAGTATCATGTTGACAATTTGGACGTTATTAATTCTTGGATAAATTAATTCTTGAACTTGTTTTATTGAATTCTTATATCATTGTCATCATCCTCATGTTTATAAAATGTTGAAAGTCATCTGTGGCCTGTAGTGCATAGATGGACTTGGTATGATTATGACCAGGGATTATTCGGTGTAATCATGACCGTAATGTTACAAATGATGTGGTAAAAGTCATCATTGGCTGTAAGACCCCGAATTTTATGAAATAAAAGTATTCAATTTTTCTATTCAGTAAATGGTTAAATTGATAAATGTTAAAGTTAAGGGTGATATATAAATTTTTTTCAAAATACACAAGTGGTTATAAAATATTCATTGTTGTCGGGGAATATTCGTTTGGTCGTGGAATATTCTTTCTGTAGGGGAATATTCGTACGACGGCGCAGCTATTTGTGGGCCCCATAACGAATAACTGTCGGATGAAGAAAACGACAAATTTGAGTTTTTACAAATAACGGCGTAGTTGTTACCGTTAACACTGTTAGAATATCCGTTGGTTAAAATACAGTAATACGCGTTATTGCACAGTAGCACACGGTATTGCACAGTATTTTTAAAATTATTGATTCTTACGTAAGAATGCACTACTCAATAATTGTTACAGTAATTACTGTTCAATATTTTATTTTATTGATTCAATAATTGCTACGTTAAAATTTTATATTATTGTTGTTTCAATAATTGTTGCTGCACAGTATTTTCCATTATCATATCAATAATTCATATTATTTGAATAATATTATTAGATAACATTATTGGCAATGTCTAGAAAGTTCTGTCTAAGGAGAGGTTTGGTCATCTAATTGCGCGCCAGTAAGGAGAAATTCTTATTGGAAAGCCCCCTCTTTCCTGAGAACGGCCTGGTTGTCATAAATGTGATTCTGTAATATTATTTGTGAATAATTAATTATTGATTCATATGATAAGGAAATATTTATATTATGTGGATATAAATGAGGGATATATTTTTGTGGTTAAAAATGAAGGAGTTAATGTTGAGGTTTTTATCAGTATTTTTGTCAGAATGGAGGTATTAAAAATCAGGGTTTTTGAGATATTTTGCGGGGGTTATAATTTTTAATCCGACCGTTGGATCGTGGTAATTTTTGGATATGTTATACATATATAAGTTGAGTATATGCCCACAAATTTTGAACCGTTAAAAATGAACGTATGATTTGTTATGAATTTTACGAGATGACTGGTTCAGAAATTGTTGAATTTTCGGAGTTTATCATTTTGGTGAAAAATTCTAGAATTGGTGGGCCCCACTTGTGGTTGGTGAAGAAATGTGCTGAATTATATTTCAAATGTGGTGGGTGGGAATAGTAGCAGGTAAAACCATCAGGTTGCAGGTCAAACCTACCAAAATTTTTCTATAAATAGAGGGCTAAGTTAGAATTGAAAATCACACCAGAAACATAAGCTTTCTCTCTTTCTCTCTCTATATTATGAAGCATATTTTGTGAGTTTTTAGATACTTGGTGAGTTGCTATTCATTAGTGCAAGTTTCCTTCAGCATCATATCCGATATCCAGTCAGAAGTACTGCTCTTTTGAGGTAAGGGATAGTAAGGGATAGTAAGGGATAGTAATGGATTTTAAGGGTTGTTATGATTTTTAGTTTCGTAATTTTTCTGATCTTCAAAAATTATGAAAAAATTTGAAATGATATTTTGATGAGTTTTATTGATTGTGTCCAAAAATGGTGATTTTTGGATGTATAGATTAAGAGTTATGAATCTTACGGGAAAAGACTATTTTGAAAGTAACAGCTTATAATTCCTTGTGGTTAACTCCAAAATTGATGAAATTTTTATTGGGAGTACATGTATATGATAGGAGTATACTCTGTGAATTTTAGAATTTTTAGATAAAAGTACAATTTTTGATAAATGTCTAAATATTCGGTTGTTTTGGCCATATGAAAAATAGTAAATGACTTTTAAAAATTCTGAGAAAAATATATGTTCACTATGGGACTATATTATGCTAAATCCCAGAAAAGAAATATTTTTGGAACTGATTTGATATTTTTCATGAAAATGGTCTAGTTATGAGTAAATGAATTAAATATGTTTTGTGAAGAAAGAAAATTGGAAAATAGGATTTTATGGCTTGAGAATCCTATATATGAGGTATATGCAAATTTTTTATGAGGGTTTTGGTTATTGATGATGAAATTGTAAGAGTTGGCATTTTATGATGATTAAATGCAATAATTAGTAAAGTGTAAACAATTAAAATAAATTGTTTATAAATTTAAGTAATGTTATTCTTTCAATATCATTATACCGAAATATTGGTATGGATTTTATTGTAGAATTTCTATCTTTTGTGTCGGGATTACTATTCATGAGTTACTATTCACGATTTACTATTAATGAGTTACGAATATTACTCTTGAGATTAAAACTATATGTTGATCATATTATTTTTATCATCATATATAACATTTTTATAACCCTGATGTTGAAATTCTCTTTCACTGGAGTGTAAAGATGGGTAGATTATTGGTATGATCATGACTAGGGTTCTCTTTGGCCTGTAGTGCAAAGTTGAATTGTGACTGGTATGATCATGACAATTGAATTTATAATTGAATATCTTAAGCTTAAGTGCAAAGGTGAATTGATCAACATGGTTATAATTATTGTTTATATAAATTCTGAAATGATTATATATTTCTTTGAGATATGAATATATTTGGCCTGTAGTGCAAATATGAATTGTTGATGAATATCTTTGGCATGTAGTGCAAAGATGGCCTGTTGATGAATATCTTTGGCCTGTAGTGCAAAGATGAACTGTTGTTGAATATCTTTGGCCCGTAGTGCAAAGATGGTTTGTTGATGAATATCTTTGGCCCGTAGTGCAAAGATGGATTTGTTAGTATGATTATAAACAGGAACTGTGATTTGGTATAACCATGATCTTTGATGTTTCAGGTAAAGACAGGTGATGAAAATATTCTTCGTCCTGGGTGCGAAAAAAAAATTTATAGTCACAATTATGATTATGAGTTATTCATATGATTGTGGAAAGGAACTGTTGAGTGATGTTACATGGATAAAATATTGTTGGTGGATTTTTAACATGGAGAAGATAATAGACTTTATAGTCTATTTGACTCTTCTAATGGATTGCTGTTCCGCTGCAACTATGGTTGAAATTTTTTATCATCTACCATATGTTCTAAATCTCTGATTTATTATTGATGAAGACTATTGATAATTTATTTATCTTTAGTCATGATATTCTTTACTGAGCTAGTTGTGCTCACCCTTTTGTTCACAATTCCTTTCAGGTAATAAGAGTGTAGCTGGGTCGAGCGGGGGTAACAAGGGAATAGAACGGTGGTTATCATTTAGTAGTTATATTTGGTGAAGAAACCCAACGTTGGAAGGGTGTTTTGTCACTATCATACAAGATGTCTAATGACATACAACCTCGTGTCATCATAGGACAGGGTTGTGCTCATCCACTTGCTGAGTATATCTATGGGCACTACCTATATAATCTTGGTGTTTGTTTGAAGTATAATTCTCAATTAGAGACAGTGGAGATAATGATAAGTCAAGAGAAGACTCACCATTGGGAAGAATATGATAGTAATCTTCTCGTTTTTCTTTGGGGTCTATTGGGTCAACCAAGGATAATTCTGTGGCCATATGATATCTATCATAACCTAGATGCGTGGCCTCCCATGTACGAAGGTTTCCTTGAGCACTTTCCAAAGATTCTAATTTCTAAAACAGTTTTTGACTATACCTTTATGTAAGGTGTTATTGTGAGGTGATGTCCACGGTTGGAACATGAGTCACATTTGGTATATATTTGTATCCAAACTCACAGCATATGTGTTGTTGTATTTTGCACGACAATTGTTGTAATAAAGTTGTAGTTGTTTTCTATACCATGTATTTGACGACTCAGAATGGGTTGGATGGAATGGACCTATTTTGGGGTCGTTACAGGTGGTATCAGAGCTTAGGGATATGGTTTCTGGCGGAGATCGGGGAATACAACTAGGAGGGGAGAGATGAGTAAATCCTTCGCTAGTGTGTCCTACCTAAGCTTATTTGTTGGTCAGTCATAATATTGAGATATTATGTGATATGTTAATTTGTTCAATTAACCCTTATTTTGAAGCTGTATTCTAGAATGATATCTGAAATACAGGAGATGAGCAATGGAGAAATCATGATGATAGGGAAGATGGAATCTGAAATGAAAGCAAGGTATTCTCAACTCTTTGAAATACCAGGTACGTAAATTTCGGGGACGAAATTTCATAAGGAGGGGAGATTGTAAGACCCCGAATTTTATGAAATAAAAGTATTCAATTTTTCTATTCAGTAAATGGTTAAATTGATAAATGTTAAAGTTAAGGGTGATATATAAATTTTTTTCAAAATACACAAGTGGTTATAAAATAATCATTGTTGTCGGGGAATATTCGTTTGGTCGTGGAATATTCTTTCTGTCGGGGAATATTCGTACGACGGCGCAGCTATTTGTGGGCCCCATAACGAATAACTGTCGGATGAAGAAAACGACAAATTTGAGTTTTTACAAATAACGGCGTAGTTGTTACCGTTAACACTGTTGGAATACCCGTTGGTTAAAATACAGTAATACGCGTTATTGCACAGTAGCACACGGTATTGCACAGTATTTTTAAAATTATTGATTCTTACGTAAGAATGCACTACTCAATAATTGTTACAGTAATTACTGTTCAATATTTTATTTTATTGATTCAATAATTGCTACGTTGAAATTTTATATTATTGTTGTTTCAATAATTGTTGCTGCACAGTATTTTCCATTATCAGATCAATAATTCATATTATTTGAATAATATTATTAGATAACATTATTGGCAATGTCTAGAAAGTTCTGTCTAAGGAGAGGTTTGGTCATCTAATTGCGCGCCAGTAAGGAGAAATTCTTATTGGAAAGCCCCCTCTTTCCTGGGAACGGCCTGGTTGTCATAAATGTGATTCTGTAATATTATTTGTGAATAATTAATTATTGATTCATATGATAAGGAAATATTTATTTTATGTGGATATAAATGAGGGATATATTTTTGTGGTTAAAAATGAAGGAGTTAATGTTGAGGTTTTTATCAGTATTTTTGTCGGAATGGAGGTATTAAAAATCAGGGTTTTTGAGATATTTTGCGGGGGTTATAATTTTTAATCCGACCGTTGGATCGTGGTAATTTTTGGATATGTTATACATATATAAGTTGAGTATATGCCCACAAATTTTGAACCGTTAAAAATGAACGTATGATTTGTTATGAATTTTACGAGATGACTGGTTCAGAAATTGTTGAATTTTCGGAGTTTATCATTTTGGTGAAAAATTCTAGAATTGGTGGGCCCCACTTGTGGTTGGTGAAGAAATGTGCTGAATTATATTTCAAATGTGGTGGGTGGGAATAGTAGCAGGTAAAGCCATCAGGTTGCAGGTCAAACCTACCAAAATTTTTCTATAAATAGAGGGCTAAGTTAGAATTGAAAATCACACCAGAAACATAAGCTTTCTCTCTTTCTCTCTCTATATTATGAAGCATATTTTGTGAGTTTTTAGATACTTGGTGAGTTGCTATTCATCAGTGCAAGTTTCCTTCAGCATCATATCCGATATCCAGTCAGAAGTACTGCTCTTTTGAGGTAAGGGATAGTAAGGGATAGTAAGGGATAGTAATGGATTTTAAGGGTTGTTATGATTTTTAGTTTCGTAATTTTTCTGATCTTCAAAAATTCTGAAAAAATTTGAAATGATATTTTGATGAGTTTTATTGATTGTGTCCAAAAATGGTGATTTTTGGATGTATAGATTAAGAGTTATGAATCTTACGGGAAAAGACTATTTTGAAAGTAACAGCTTATAATTCCTTGTGGTTAACTCCAAAATTGATGAAATTTTTATTGGGAGTACATGTATATGATAGGAGTATACTCTGTGAATTTTAGAATTTTTAGATAAAAGTACAATTTTTGATAAATGTCTAAATATTCGGTTGTTTTGACCATATGAAAAATAGTAAATGACTTTTAAAAATTCTGAGAAAAATATATGTTCACTATGGGACTATATTATGCTAAATCCCAGAAAAGAAATATTTTTGGAACTGATTTGGTATTTTTCATGAAAATGGTCTAGTTATGAGTAAATGAATTAAATATGTTTTGTGAAGAAAGAAAATTGGAAAATAGGATTTTATGGCTTGAGAATCCTATATATGAGGTATATGCAGATTTTTTATGAGGGTTTTGGTTATTGATGATGAAATTGTAAGAGTTGGCATTTTATGATGATTAAATGCAATAATTAGTAAAGTGTAAACAATTAAAATAAATTGTTTATAAATTTAAGTAATGTTATTCTTTCAATATCATTATACCGAAATATTGGTATGGATTTTATTGTAGAATTTCTATCTTTTGTGTCGGGATTACTATTCATGAGTTACTATTCACGATTTATTATTAATGAGTTACGAATATTACTCTTGAGATTAAAACTATATGTTGATCATATTATTTTTATCATCATATATAACATTTTTATAACCCTGATGTTGAAATTCTCTTTCACTGGAGTGTAAAGATGGGTAGATTATTGGTATGATCATGACTAGGGTTCTCTTTGGCCTGTAGTGCAAAGTTGAATTGTGACTGGTATGATCATGACCATTGAATTTATAATTGAATATCTTAAGCTTAAGTGCAAAGGTGAATTGATCAACATGGTTATAATTATTGTTTATATAAATTCTGAAATGATTATATATTTCTTTGAGATATGAATATATTTGGCCTGTAGTGCAAATATGAATTGTTGATGAATATCTTTGGCATGTAGTGCAAAGATGGCCTGTTGATGAATATCTTTGGCCTGTAGTGCAAAGATGAACTGTTGTTGAATATCTTTGGCCCGTAGTGCAAAGATGGTTTGTTGATGAATATCTTTGGCCCGTAGTGCAAAGATGGATTTGTTAGTATGATTATAAACAGGAACTGTGATTTGGTATAACCATGATCTTTGATGTTTCAGGTAAAGACAGGTGATGAAAATATTCTTCGTCCTGGGTGCGAAAAAAAAAATTTATAGTCACAATTATGATTATGAGTTATTCATATGATTGTGGAAAGGAACTGTTGAGTGATGTTACATGGATAAAATATTGTTGGTGGATTTTTAACATGGAGAAGATAATAAACTTTATAGTCTATTTGACTCTTCTAATGGATTGCATGTTCCGCTGCAACTATGGTTGAAATTTTTTATCATCTACCATATGTTCTAAATCTCTGATTTATTATTGATGAAGACTATTGATAATTTATTTATCTTTAGTCATGATATTCTTTACTGGGCTAGTTGTGCTCACCCTTTGTTCACAATTCCTTTCAGGTAATAAGAGTGTAGCTGGGTCGAGCGGGGGTAACAAGGGAATAGAACGGTGGTTATCATTTAGTAGTTATATTTGGTGAAGAAACCCAACGTTGGAAGGGTGTTTTGTCACTATCATACAAGATGTCTAATGACATACAACCTCGTGTCATCATAGGACAGGGTTGTGCTCATCCACTTGCTGAGTATATCTATGGGCACTACCTATATAATCTTGGTGTTTGTTTGAAGTATAATTCTCAATTAGAGACAGTAGAGATAATGATAAGTCAAGAGAAGACTCACCATTGGGAAGAATATGATAGTAATCTTCTCGTTTTTCTTCGGGGTCTATTGGGTCAACCAAGGATAATTCTGTGGCCATATGATATCTATCATAATCTAGATGCGTGGCCTCCCATGTACGAAGGTTTCCTTGAGCACTTCCCAAAGATTCTAATTTTTAAAACAGTTTTTGACTATACCTTTATGTAAGGTGTTATTGTGAGGTGATGTCCACGGTTGGAACATGAGTCACATTTGGTATATATTTGTATCCAAACTCACAGCATATGTGTTGTTGTATTTTGCACGACAATTGTTGTAATAAAGTTGTAGTTGTTTTCTATACCATGTATTTGACGACTCAGAATGGGTTGGATGGAATGGACCTATTTTGGGGTCATTACATTGGCCGTAGTGCATTGATGGACAGTTGTTGGCATGATCATGACCATTAATGAATATACGAATATCCTTGGCCGTAGTGCAGGGGTGATTCGATGATGTGGATTATTTTATTAAGCTGAGTCCCAGCGATCATAGTGTTGGAAAATCTTTTAAATCATAAAAGATAGTAGAGTTTATTTTCTACTTGACTCTTTTAATGGATTGCTTGTTCCGCTGCAGTTAAACTTGATGTCTATTATATTTTATCAGTTTAACATTGTTGAAGGCTAATGATAATTTATTCTGCATTATCTTAGTCATAATATTTCTTACTGGGCTAGTTGAGCTCACCCTTTCTTTCACTGATCTCTTCAGGAAATGAGAACGTAGCTGGGGCAAGTCGGGGAACGGAGTGATGGTCCGAATGATAGTATTAGTTAGTAGTCCTCACTATTCTATGTAATGGTGTGTTAATAAATGTAATGAGGACTCCTTTTGAGTATGAATACTCTCTAGAAGATAATATTTGTATTCAAACTCACAGTTTATGTTTTGTCGTATTGTACACGACAGTTGTATTAATCAGTTGTATTTGTATTCTGTACTATGTATCTGACGACCCAAGATGGGTGATGTATACCTAATTTTGGGGGCGTCACAAACAACCTACATTGTAATAATGAAAAATAAAAAAAAAGGATAAATTTTTAGATAGGAATAATGAAAAAAGAGTTATAGAGATTATACCTGACAAAAAATCTCAACACGATAATGATGAAAATTAGTAATAATTTGTCCATTGCGCCTGCTACGACCGCGGGATCTCCATGGTTGTTTACATACCTCAAAACAACTCCCATTTGCTCCTTTATTGAAACATCTCAAGACTCGTCAACCATAATAGAAAATATTTTGTCTCCAATATCATTGATGATGACAAATGTAGTTTCCACGGTACAAGCACTTGTTAGTTCTTTTTGAATTTTTGGAGAAGTCATTTGATTATTTTTAGGAGCATTCTCATTAACTACGTTGCCTACCTCTTCATTTCGTAGGCTGTACCACTCAAAAAACTCAAGAAAATTTTCCTTATTTGATGAAGTCGATGACTCATCATGTCCACGAAAAGGCAAACCTTGCTTCAAAAGAAGACGTGTGACATCCAAAGCCGTCGTTAAACGTGTGCGATAAGCAACCTCCATCTCTTGCCCTTGCGGTAGTAGTATATGTGACACACTCTGCCTTTGATTTTTAAAACCTTGAAGTTGTATTCTAGCATCATTATGAGCACTATTCGAAGCACCCACATGTTCTTGAAATCTTTCAATTGCCTTTTTCCAGTTGCTGAAACCTTTTTTTGTAAAAGCATCTACTTTGTTTGAATTGCCAAATAGATAGCAGCAAAAGCAAAAGGCCGCATCCTTCGAAATGCTATACTCCAACCATTCAAAATTTTTAAACCAAACGGGCCGAAAGCTTCTTTTCACATTAGAAAAGTATTTTTGGGGATAATTATGGACAATTGGTTGACATGGACCTCTAGTCAAATACTATTTTCGAACTTGATCTCTAATCACAATAGCAAAGTCTTCAATTGATTTACGTAACCCCGGATCACTAACAATATCATTCGGATTGAACTCCACACGTGAATTATTAAAATCACCACTTGTTTCGGAACTTAGTATTTAATTATTAGAAGAATCAACAGTTCTTTGTCGATTAATCAAGTATTTATCCATAATCTAGTATAAATAAAAACATCAATTGCTAATCAATAATTTCATTAATTTAAATATTTTATAATAATTTCATTAATTTAAACATTTCTTAATTTAAATATTTAAGAAAACAGAAATTAAACAAATTCTAGCTAATCTACTTAAATTTTCCTCAAGAGTCCCATACTGTTTTTTTGTCTTTTTAGTTATAAGCAATGAGAGAGAATGCTCATAGCCAAAATCAACACTTGGGATAATATGGTCCAAGTTAATTTTAATGGGTGAGATCAACACTTTAAGCAAGGCTTTCTTAATAATTAAGGTATTAAACCATCTTAATTTTAAAAATTAAAAATAAAATCAATTATTCCTAAATTAACAGAAAATCAATTAAAAATAAAATCAATTTTTATTCTTTTTCTTATATTCCTAAATTTATTTGTCATCGTCAAAATTACATAAAAAGTGGAGACCTAATTAACAGAAAACATTAATAGTATGCATATTTAGGCTAAATTAAAATTAATAGTACCAAATTTGAAAGACATTTAGGCTAAATTAAAATTAAAAATTAGTTAAATTACTTACCATAGTCCAAAGCAGACAAGCAGTGGTCCAATGGAGGCGTGGAGCAAACAACGGCGACGGCAGCGGGAGGAGGCAGACCGCAGACGCAGTGGAGCTGCGGAGGCGAAGAGGGAAGAGATGAAGAGAGGCCGAGAGGGAAGTCTGTAAAAGTGTTAAGACTAAGGAGGCAGGCGGAAGACCCAAGACCTAATAAAAAAAATTAATTTTTTTTTAATGAAACAACGTCGTTTCATGTTACTTTAAAAAAAAAAAAAGAACTGAAGAAGAGTCTCGGAGAAGAACTGAAGAATAATAAGCTCGCCGGTCAGTTGTTGCCGCCTGCCTGTCGGGCCGCCGGGCATCGGCTCCCCCCCCCCCTGCTCCCCCTAGCTCCGCCACCCTACCGAGGTCAGCTGTTCCACCCCGCCCCCGCCTAGTTCCGCCTCTGGACATTTGCATGGATTATATATGGTCTGTTATAATTAAATATGCATGGATTATGGGTTATAATATTATAATATGCATGGGTTATGGTTATTTATATAACAGCCTATATTTGCATGTATACTTATTACTGATATCTTTCTGTTAGTAAATTGGAATGGTTTAAAATCATTTCAAATTTGAATTGGAGTTTATTAAGGAAGGTAGGTATTCTAACAAATCTGTTTGTTTTTAAATGTTCATCTATTAAGAAAACGGGTATTAATATATCTTTAACAAATACTATCAATCTCCTTTAATCAAGTCGGGTATAGATTTATATTTATGACTCTTGATATTGTGGGAATTTTTATAGCTGGTATTCTCATTTGCTGAAAGTTTCAAATCATATCTTCAGATAATCTATGCAAACGTCTAATATATATACATTTAAATTAGTCATCATTCAAAACATCATAGAATCAAAAATTAACATGGGTACCTGAAGGAAGAAAAATGTTACATTTAAAAGTTTTGGATTCAATTTCGGATAGGCTCTAAAAGCCGAGGAAGACTAGTCGAAAAGACGAGTGGACTAATTAAGTATTACTAGTACCAGTAGTAGTAGTGAGTATATGGTTGGATATTACTACAAAAGTTGACACCCTCCCGAACAACTTTTCCCAGCTGGTCCAATTAAAAATTTCACACATCATTTGAGAGAGACACTATTACAAAAATTTGAGTATTTAATTAAATAATTAGGGGAAAATTAAGGAGAATAAGAAGGTACGACTAAGGATTAGAATTTTTTGAAACACAAAAACAGAACTCCTTCCATAAAGCGAGTGTGCTTGTTGATAAGGGCTTTCTTTGGATGGCCTATTTCGATCGATCGAGACGATCTATCTTTCCACATTCAATATGAAGATAACATTAAGATTTTTATGCTAGACATTTAAATTAATTAATACTAAATAAATGCGCTGATTTGTTGTTTCAAGTCTGAAGATATTCTCCTAATTCGTTCAGAATACTTAATGCTTGGCAAAAATTTCAAAGGACCTATGCTATTACTTACTACTAATATTTTCATACACGTACTTATATATGTGAAATCATAGATCAAGAAAGTCGTCACTGATTGTGTTTTATGCGGTTTAATTTTTTAACCGATGCATGCATCTAATTATGGATATCTTTACATAATTTGATGGATAATCTTAACATTTTCAAATGTATCTCCATTGATATATATATATATATATATATATATATATATATATATATATATATATATATATATTTGTCCCCTTTTTCCCTATATATAAAGTATTTATCTATAATATTAATTAATGAATGTCTCAAATTTGTACCTACTGCTATTTCTTTTTCGGTCATCTAGTCACAACGTTTAACTCGTCAAAGAAAAATCTTCATGAATATTGTAATTATTTTTTTATAATTTCACAAATTTAGTAATTGCTTGTGAATTTTTGCAACAGATTAAAATGAGTATGTCATGATATTTTTGCAACGACGTCGACCTATAAAAAAGAAAAAATTCAAAGACGTGTGGATGAGTAATTGTTTAGTAACTTACATTATTGAATATGATATTTTTTTAACTATTGAAAATGAGGCTATTATGCAACAATTTTAAGTTATGGAGTTTTGAAAAATATTATTGCAAACAATATATGAGCATTATTTATTTTTGTGATTTATTATATTACTCCCTCCGTTCCTTAATATAAGTCGTTTTAGAGAAATATTTTTATTCCTTAATATAAGCCGTTTGAGAATTTCAAGTAAGCAATAATTGTTTAGTTTCCAATATTACCCCAAGTATTAAATATAACTTTGGTTCTCTCACTATTTTTTGTCCAATAAATAACAATCTCTTATTCCAATACAAGGACACTATAGACAATTGATATTATAATTAATGCTATACAATCATTACCTTAATACTTATGCATAACCTTAAAACGACCTATATTAAAAAACGGAGGGAGTATATTTTTATTTTCTATTAAGAAATTTTCTTCAAATTTGATCTCACTAAATCAGTGGCTGTATCAGCTCCTGAATATATGTATATAGTTTTGAATAAGACAATACGTTTTTTATGACATAATTAATTACCAAAGATGTACTTAACCTATTGGGTAGACAGGTAGTAGGTGTTGTTAAGGTGTGATAAAGTTCGATTTTGCGTTAGGACGAATTAAAATACGTACCTACCTACTACTATAGTTAGTTTTAATTTGTCCCGTAGAGAATGAACATTAATTTATTAAAATAGGAACTTACAAAAAGTCAAATATCCGAGCATAAGGCTCGGTACTTTTTTTTTTGGTATTGTACGAGCATTTTTTAATCCGCCCCAAGCTTCCTGATTTCCTAATTAAGTTGATGTAGATATGTATATATATAAGCACTTTAATTTAAATGTTAATTACGAGTATAAAGGGAAGTAGAGAGAGAAAAGAAAGGTGAACTAAGAAGTAGTTATAAGGAGGATGGAGGCAACTCTGGTGGTCATGGTGGTGCTTGTGGTGGTGACGGCGGTAGAAAAGGTGGGCTCATCGTCACCAAATTATGGGGACGCCTTGTCGAAGAGCTTTCTATTTTTTGAAGGACAAAGGTCAGGTAAATTACCTCCTAATCAGAGATTGACTTGGAGGAAAGACTCTGCTCTTTTTGATGGCCATGACAAGCGTGTAAGTTTCTCTCTTTGTTAGTTATTTCATGCAGGTATGATATATATATATATATATATATATATATATATATATATATATATATATATATATATATATATATATATATATGTGTGTGTGTGTGTGTGTGTGTGTGTGTGTGTGTGTGTGTGTGTGTGTAATTATGTCTCTTCATTCTTTTTCAGTTTCAGTTTTTTTAATTTCAGAGGTTGATTAATTATTAAAGCCCTTTGATTTTCCATGTGTGAAGGGGCTCCATAACACATACATTATACATACATGTGTAATAGGTAACAAACCTTTGCAATTAATTAACATTAAATTAATCGGTGCTTTAATTAAAATTCTAGTATATATCGTCATCTTTTTATACATGTTAGTATGTGAATTAATGGAGCTGGCGTCACGCCAAACGGTATATATTATGATGACACTTTTTTCTTTTTAATTTAAGTTGCATTAAATCAAACAATATTTATGTTACTCATCATATATAGATCAAGGAATGGATGAAATTAATAGTAGAGATCTTGAGAAATAACCTTAAGATTGCTGGCTGATCATTCTATTTTCATAATTGAGGCTAAAATTATTTATCAAAAAACAAAAGCTGACGTTACTCGTGAGACACCTTAAAAAAAGTTGGAAAGATGGTTTTATGTATACCAAAATTTTAATTTCCTATTTCTTTTGCTTGTGTGTTTTATTTTTATTTTTTTTAATTAATATACTTTTATTGAGTCATTTTATTTTGGGAATTTTGGTGCATGCACCCATCCGGCTATCCGTGTGGAGGCCAGGGTTGTACCATCTTCACACATTAACCGTATCTTGGTGGAAATTTGATGAGATATACATGCAATCGTATATTGTTAGTGATGTTTATATTTTGTTAGTTGTAGGCATCAATTAATTAGCATGTGATTGATTTCCTTTGATTTTATAAATATTTCGTAATAAATTGCATGAATAACAACATATCAACCAAGGCAAATTCTATCACTTAATACAGTAATAATTTTTTATCACACAAACTATGGTATATCACATAAGATGAGTACTACGTATATATATATATATATATATATATATATATATATATATATATATATATATATATATATATATATATATATATATATTAAACAATTTATTAAATGGCAACTTAATTAATTAATTTACACGCTCGATCAGGTGGATTTGGTAGGTGGTTACTACGATGCAGGCGACAACATTAAGTTCAGTTTTCCAATGGCCTTCTCAACAACTATGCTAGCTTGGAGCGTATTAGAATTTGGCAAAGCTATGGATTCTGAACTGGAGCATGCCCTTGAGGCTATCCGTTGGTCAACCGATTACTTTCTAAAAGCCACCAACATTCCAGGTGTCGTTTTCGCACAGGTAGGTGATCCCAATGCTGACCATAATTGCTGGGAAAGACCTGAAGATATGGACACTCCTAGAACTTCCTATGCAGTTACTACAAAGTCTCCAGGTTCAGAAGTTTCTGCTGAGATTGCTGCTGCTTTAGCAGCATCTTCCATGGTGTTTAAGACTGTTGACCGCAAATATTCCAATTTGCTACTTCAGAGAGCCATAGAAGTAATTATTGTAATTACTAATTTGTTTTTTATTCATATTCAACATTTTAAATGATTACAATAACTCTCTCTTTTTTTTTGGGCATGCATGGATTAGGTTTTCAAATTTGCAGATAAGTATCGGGGATCTTATAACAACAGTACTATTGGATCCTGGGTGTGCCCATTTTATTGCGATCTTCAATGGCAACCAGGTATTCCTATTTCCTAATGGTACTCTAATGTAACGGTATATTTTTAAGCAACAAATTAAAAAAATAATAATACTTTTATTCCAGGGGTAGCAATTTATTTGAGTGTGCATGACTCATATATAGAACGACCTAACGAACATATTTTACAGGATGAATTGCTCTGGGGAGCAGCATGGCTACACAAAGCCACTAGAGGGAAAACTTACTGGAACTAAGTTTTACTGAACATAAATAATTTGGAAACTCCTTATAACGGAGGTAGCTTCACTGAATTTGGATGGGATTCGAAGCATGCCGGAATCAATATACTTGTTTCTGAGGTATATATATGTGTTTTTATCACCCTTTTATTCTGTACAAAATATACATTTCTCACCATCTAAATTTCTTGAATTTATTTTCATGATAGTTCATAATAAACAACAGCTTGGATTCTAGTCCATTTCTTCCCTGGCCTGACAAGTTTGTATGCAGTCTACTGCCTGAATCACTATCCCCAAGTGTCACATATTCCCCAGGTGAGTTTCCCTCTCAAGAAGAGCTCTAATTTGTGCGTAGTAGATGGAGAGAGTTTGAAGTATTTACCATAAGAAAATGGGATGGCAGATAGCTCGACAAAAAAGTAAATAATTAGCAATCTTATACTTTAAGCACTACATAGTTACACAGAAATGAGAATTCAACTATACATGTATAAAGTAATAATATATATATACCAGCTATGTTCCGAATTGACAATATATCTGATCATCATTTATCATTCATTTTAATTGGCAGGTGGGCTTCTGTTTAATTAAGTCAGGTATGTGTAACATGCAGCATACAACATCTTTGTCCTTTTTAATTCTTGTATACGCTCGCTATTTGAGGCATCCGAATAAGGTGATGATACAATGTGAGAATGGTGTTGCCACTCCATCTAGGCTTATTCATCTTGCAAGAGGCCAGGTATAATATATCTATGAATTAGAGATTTAATTATTAATTTGTGACGACGAATATATGTATATAACACTTAAGAATTGAATTAATGCAGGTTGATTATATACTTGGAAAAAATCCGAGGAATATGTCATACATGGTGGGATACGGAGAAAAGTTTCCACAGAGAATCCATCATCGCGGCTCTTCGTTACCTTCAATAAATAATAGTACTACACATGACGTCCAACATATAAATAAATGTAAAGATGGAACGCCGTATTTTAGGAGCAACAACTCCAACCCTAACTTGCTGATAGGAGCTGTTGTTGGAGGACCTGACATAAATGACTGATTTGCTGATGATCGAGTTGATGCTGCGCATTTGGAGCCAACTACATATGTAAATGCTCCTCCTGTAGGCCTACTGGCTTACTTTAAAGCACCTTCATGATTCATTCATGGCTTGCAACTTGTTAAGTTTTAATTAATCAAGTTTTCAACTCGATCAAAACCTTAAACTTTTAGGTCGAGTACGTACGTAGATAAATGAGACATTTACAATGTCTGATGTGAGATTAGCTCACCAACACTCCCCTAACTTTTAGGCTTTCTTGTTACGCTTTCAACCCAAATTAATATCGTGTTAAATTTTCAACCAAAAAGATCAAGTAATTGAGTGGAATTAATATATATATATAGCCCAATAAGTACACCAAGGCTCGCTTGAATCGCTTCCGTTGGAGGTGAGATGAATGAAGCAAGCGCGGACGTATTAGTTTACATTTTTGCGTCATATATATATATATATATATATATATATATATATATATATATATATATATATATAGGAAGTGGTTAGCATGAATTTTTTTTTAGGTAAGTTGGTCAATTGGCCAATAAAATGCTGACACGCAGGCGAAACTCTATGTGGTATGGATTCAATTATCGTATAGGGAATATGGTATGGCCTTGAGGCCTTATGATACTAAATTAAAATTTATTGTATTTACAAGATGATAAAAGCACTACACTTTTTATCACTGGTAGAATTATTTTAAAACATATTTATTCAACAATGGAGCCATTAGTAAATTATAAGGTGTATCTAAAGTTGGAGCAATATATTCAAAATTTATAGGAGAATCCCCTTTTTATATAATAATAATAATTTGGAGGGTAATATTTTGGAAGATATTTTTGGGTTGTAATTTTGAACAAATTATTATATAAAAAAAAATGAGTGGCCAACATCCAGGCTAGTGGGTGCCGGGATTAGCGAGTCCTTGAAGCGGGGATAAAATGATAACAGGTAGTCTCAATAATTCAATGGAGCAGCATGAAGCCAACTTGCCTCGGCTTTAATGAATGTAATAGTGGGGCCTTAGTATAGCAGCCCAAGATGGCAACTTGGTGACTAACTTAATTTTTTGGATAGTTTAGCCATCCCAACTTCAACTTGTATTTTGGGCCCCCTTTTTTGTTAATTGCAAACTACTAATATTCAATCCGTTTCATAAACAATAATTATATTTTTATTGATGGTAATGACATAATATTCTCAAGTTTAACATCACATTTTCAATACAACTTTGTTTTGATTTTTTCTTGATCACCGGAGAATATATTTGCATATGTAATCTTCTTCTTTCTCAATGTGGTCTTTCTGTAATTACATACTGATCAGTTACACGTTTCAAATATTTGAAGTATGCGCAAAATATTAAACAGAAAAATTGCTTTTATATTTTGAAGCAAATAAAGTATTTTTAATATATACTACCTCAAAGTAAATTAATTAATGCACGTGCACAAAGATTGTATAACAGTTACACAAATATAAATATACAGATTACTAGTACCTGGCACATAACTACGTACTTGCTACAATGACATTTTTGAGTACAACAAACTAATATAATTGCTTTGTTATAATAATTCAGTACAAATTCATAATCAAATCAAATCTTACTAAATCTAAATTCAGTATATATCCTGGGTTCATGTTGGAGCTGAAGGAAGTATCTTAATTAGTACATGCATCATGGAGTATATTAACCAACTTATCCAAAAGACCCGGACGGAAGGTACTATTGTAATTGGTTGTAGCTATATAATGTTAATTAGCTAACCATGAAGTGAAGCATAGCTATTGATCAAAGCCAAGGCATTGCTTGTCAAATGAACAACATTCACAATTCTTCCTCTCACCACGTTCTTGGTATTGCCCTTCATAACTTTGCCCGCAAAACCCTCCATGCACGTGTCGTCATCGGTCAAAGCGGCACTGACCCAAGTTTGTACGTCATTGATGATGAGCTGATAATTACTATTTGATCCCTTGTAGAGCTCATTCATCTCTTCCATAGACATTTTAAGCTCGTCCACCGAGTCGGTTAGCTCTTCGAGGCAATCCGCCATGGCCCCGACCTCTCTGGGCTTCATGCCGTGAGCTTTTGACAGTCGTAGCATCACGGCGGATGTGGACAGGGCGGTGTCCAGGGTGACGGAGAGAGCTTTTTGGGCTAGAAGCTTAGGGCTTGTTTGGATGCTACTTGCATAACCTGAGAGTGAAGTAAAGCATAGACTTGGGTAAGTGGTTGAACTGCATGATGTTTTTATGAACTCGGTGCTTGCCTTTTCTGCTGAGCTCGAGTTTATGTAGAAAGAAAAGGTCATTAGAACAAGTAGTACCGCTGCGGGAAAATGTTTAATTGGTGATCCTTCCATTTCTCTCCCTCTCTCTCTCTCTCTCTGGGAATTTCAAAGTAATTGCGTGATGAAAGTAGAGGGAGAACTAAGTTCCAAATTTATACGAAAATTAATGCATGCTCCTTTGGAATATTTGTATTCCTAGTTAATCCAAATTAGTCAAGAATGGCAATAGGCCGAGCTAGTGGGTGATAAGAAGTTATCCCCAAAGCGAACGGGCCGCGTGTTAATTGTTCAATGGAGCTAGCTAGCTCCAAACAACTTGCCCATGTTTTAATCAATCTCTAAGTACGGTCTATTCAGTTCTTAATTAAGGGGTGTTTGTTTAGAGTTGAATGGAGCTGGAGCTGAATCTGAATGGTTGAATCAGTCAGTGCGTTTGTTTTGGTCTGAATGACTGAATCGGTAAGATGGACGAGCTGAATGGCTAAGTCAGATTTTTTGAGCTGAATGGCTGAATGAGCAGCTGAATGAAGTAAAAAAAAATTAAAAAATTAAAAAAAAATATTAACTATTATATTAAGTAATATTAAATAAATTTATAACAATTTTGAATTTTTTGAGAGGGGTAAAATAATAAAGTTTTGTCATTCAGATGTTTCAAACATGTGAATTATCAAACAGTTTTTTTCATTCAGATTCAGATTCAGCTCATTCAGATTCAGATTCAGATTCATTCAGTTTTTATCAAACAGCCCCTAAGTCTGTCAATGACTCAACAAACCATGATCTAATATGATCAATCAAATGTGATAATAGATTAATAATTTGAACCATATATAGTGTAATGGATCATTGATTTGTTCTATTATCCACTTGATCCAAATATCCGGATCATGTTTTAAATCGATCCATTTAAAAAATATTATTTGTACAATTATATTAAATTATATAATGTGTTATTTATAAAATTATATTAACTAGCGAAAAATTTCACTTAATCTCTCAAACATTTTTTACTTTCTCACTTTAATTTTTTTTTAACTTTCTCATGCTAAAAATGTTAACTTTTCCTATCTAAAAAATTCATTTTCTCAAATAATTTTTGAGTATTTGAGCCCCCAAAAAAGCATATAAAAAAAACAAGACTCAAAACATATCAGAACTGCATTACAAATGTTTAACAATTGTTACAAGTCTAATCTAGTTAATTAGTTGTAGGTATATAATGTATCAAAATAGAACTGCTTATTTTCATTCAAAGCGCACCGTCTAATTGGAAATAAAGAAAGTATGGAGATACATAAATTATAATGGTCATTCTTTCATTACACCTGTCCTTAAAAAAAAATCAATTACACCATTACATAATTTTATTACTTATTTTTACGAGTAAAGTTAGTAGTTATTAAAAAGGCACAAAATTATGGAACTAAAATATTATTGTTGAACAGGAAAAAAAAAGGAAGATTGGGGAGAGAGAGTGACAGTAGCTAGGGGTGGGGACGATCACAGGTTTGTTATTATCCAGTAAGCGGGTGTTGATTGCGGTAAAAGGTTGGAAGATTAGTAAAAGGCCAGTTAGTTTATTTCGATTTATTGGTCAATTAATTTGTTTCGAAATATCGAGAGTAAATAGGACGGTTTTTGTTTTTGTTTTAATGGACAAAATCAAATCAAATTCACAATTTAATTCATAATATTGATCCAATAAAACAACTTATCGCGAATTAATAAATAAATGAATTGCAACTTTCATCTACTATATATATATATATATATATATATATATATATATATATATATATATATACTGGAGCAGACAGACAACGACCTAGACCTATACCTAGACCTAGTAGTAAGTAGTAGCAAATTGCAACACTCAACTTGCCTTTGGAGTCTCTTTAACCCATCCCAACTTGTGATTTTAGGTCCAAGTTTTTGTTTAATGACATCAAATTAACAAGATGGAAAGCCCCATTTTTGTTTTTAGCTCAACTTTTGGATAGAGACAATATATATATATATATATATATATATATATATATATATATATATATATATATACACGGTCCGGATCTTAAGATCACCCTTTATTCAACTCATCTGAGCTCACCTCCCATTTAGCGACAGTTCGGTCATACAACCGTCGTCTATACTTTAAGCGACAGACAACATATAGCGTCGCTAAAAGTATCGACGATGGTTGTATGACCGAACCATCGCCGGGTCCGTCGCTAACTGGGAATGAGCTCGGGTGAGTTAGATAAGGGGTGAGCTTAAGATCTGGACTATATATATATATATATATATATATATATATATATATATATATATATATATATATATATATATGAGAAAAATATATGTGCATAGATGTGTATTTTACAGTCAGCTATGACGACGAGTTTTTGGGCTATAATGACGGTTTCACTTGTCGCCATAGTTATTCTGGGCTACGGCGACGGATGAACCGTCACCATAGCTCAAAAAATCCGTCACTATAGCCCGACTGTATATACATATAGCCCTATATGATAATTATTAATTAGATAAAGAGAGATGAATTACTTGTTTTCATGGTTTCAAAGGTGAATCCCATCGGGACATGGCAGTTGCTTCCTGTGTTCTTTTAAGTAACAAATTATGATGCTAATTTACTAGGGAAAAAATAATACTAGTTGATTCAATCGTGATATCACATCATTTTTTATCACATGAGACCCAAACAAGAAATACGCATTTTTTCTTTGTCTCTCTTAATATGTAATTCTTTTGTTTTAAAATATATGATAATTATTGATTTTTTGACGTTATCATCTGTATAAATTTTAAAACTCAAAATTGACATGAATTCTTTTAACTTTAGTCAATACAAATGTGAATATTTTTAACTATTTAAAGAGAATTACTTGTTGTAAGATTTATTATTTCTTAATTTTTAACCATTCATCTCAATTTTGAGTTTAAAAATGTATCAATTAAATTTAAAATTTTGTAATGATCTTATTATAATTTGGAACGGAAGGAATATTATAATTGGTCAAATATATAAACACAAAATGAAATTAATATTTATTTGATTTCATCTCAACTTTTTAAATTTAAATGAAAACTAAAGATATATTTATAAATTTAGAAAGGTTGGAGAACTAAATTAACACGGTTACCCATCATGAATGGTCGATAAGGTTGGAGAACTAAATTAACACGGTTACCAATCATGAATGGTCGATATATATATATATATATATATATATATATATATATATATATATATATATATATATATATATATATATTGTCAGGTTCTTAAGCTCACCCCTTATTCAATTCATTCGAGTTCATTCCCCTTTAGCGACGAACCCGACGACGGTTCGGTCATACAACCGTCGTCTATACTTTTAGTGACGGATAACATATAGCGTCGCTAAAAGTATAAACGGCGGTTGTATGACCGAACCGTCGCCGGATCCGTCGCTAAAGGGGGGTGAGCTCGAGTGAATTAGATAAGGGATGAGCTTAAGATCCGAACTCTATATATATACGGTTCGGATCAAGTGCATACCCCTTAACTTACTCACCCGTGCTCACCCTCCCTTTAGGCGACGGTTTTGGTCATACAACCGTCGTCTATACTTTTAGCGACGCTTATGTTGTCCGTCGCTAAAATTATAGACGACGGTTGTATGACCAAAACCGTCACTTAAAAGAGGGTGAGCACAGGTGAGTAAGATAAAAAATATGCACTTGATCTTTACTATATATATATATATATATATATATATATATATATATATATATATATATATATATTGTTAGAGATTGAAGCACTCGCCAGTCGCCTCATCACAGTAATGAGCGTCATTTAAGCATGCACGTTAATCTAGCTCTCTACTTTCATTCTCCCTTCACGTTTGCTATTGCATTTACCTAGTATAAAGTTGATCTCATAGAGGTTCTGACTCAGAGATACACGGGTAGGGGGTAGCTCATATCTTTAATTTCTCAATTCTCTCTCTCAGCGGACCCACCCGTGTGTCTCCCACAAAGAGTGCCATTGGTCCAGCAGCGTTTGACGCATTCTTAATGTAGTAACAACCACGTGAAACGTGCTACGCTATTCGATAATTTGTTGACTTTCCTTTAACGCCGTTTTTTCTCAACTTTTGCACGTGCTTGTATATCATAGGGTAGCCATGTTGGCCTACTGCGGGCTCCTATATCATAGGGTAGCCATTGATTTTCTATTTTCTAAGAGTACTATTACTTAAGTGTTGGGGATAACTCTAAACAATTACTAGTATATAAATTTATTTAAGTTTAATAATTTAATATTTTAGGGGAGTGTTATATTTACGTGTATTTTTAATATTTTTATACGATTTTTTTTTACATGAAGGTGAAATTTACTTTATGCTTATGTGAAAGAGAAACATATAAAAATATCAAAAATATATATAAAAATATGATCAACTTCCTGTTTATATAATTAATAAAAATATTTAGTCAATTACAACATTCACGATTATATATCTAACCAAAAATTGAATTAATTCTTATAAATTTAAAAATATTGTCGTAAACATACATCCAAAAGACAAAATGTGTACTCTCTTAATTTTATTCAAATTAAGGTGGTACTGTTTAATAAAATTGAGTAATTAAGATCTGAATAATTAATATATCTTAATAAATTAGATCATCTGAGTAAAATAACATCTGAACTTAAAAAGTTGTTTGATAACTAAAAAGTTCAAAACATTTGAATAAAAATCAATAATGAAGTTAAAATTTGGAATAGATGGAGACAGCTCTTAATGAATTAGATTTATATTTTCCTCTTACCAACTAAAAGAATATAAGAGACAAACAATATTTTACCAAATAACTTTATCCTCTTACCGAATTAAATGTAAAGCTCTTAATTAAGAGTTAAAAAACATCACCTAACTAAAAACTACAATGATAAAGTGATGTGATCAGTTGCTATAATAAATACTTAAATATTTTGACCTGAAACCAAACACTATTCAATGGTAAATAACTTCATAAACTTTAACTATGTATATTCTCAAAAAATATATCATCCATAATTTATATATTTGACCAGCACTACTCCATATAAAGATTTGTATAAATAAGATTGATAAATATTAAGAAAAAGATTTATACTGTGATAAAAATATATTAATTTTTGTTACGAGTTGATACCTCAATCAATCAATTATCAATATATTTATATTAGTTTACAGATTATGCCATTATGTATAATTTTCATAAATGTACAGAACACTGATCTAGATACTATACATACCTACAAAATATTACCCCATATTTGAGTCAAATATTCATACTAAAACTGATGAAATTTATTTATTCTGGTCAAAAGTTTGTTATTTCTGTTGGGAAAAAAAGTTGCAAGAAAAGAGTAGATCGAACAGCAACACGAGTGTTGCGCTGCATGCATGTGACTCCTGCAAAAGAGATGAACTTTTTCACGTCACATATTTATTGACACAACTCATTATAATCTGACCCTTCATCCATAAAATAGAAAAATAAAAATAAAAATAGTTGTAATACATTATATTTCTGTAATTAATTCAATCCACCACGTGAGGGGTTGTGGTTACCATTAACTTGATTAATTGATCAAAATACAGTGTCAATACGCAGGCCGAGAGATGATGTCTCTCCGAGTGGTAACACTATATTCGACCAACTTATCATAAAATTAATTTTATAACCAAATCCCCACATGAGAGTTTCCCCAACTATAAATACTTGGATCATCTTCTCGAATCTCAACACATGCAATATTAATTTATACTCACAACATATGATATTTTCGGATAGAGGTAGAGATGAAAGCTTATACACTCAAAAAGCCATCCCCATTCCACATTTGTCTCAAATTCATTGTCACAACACTTGTACTCATATCCTTTCTACAACCAACTTCAACTTCATCCCCTAAAATTCCCAAGGCCTACCTAAATTTAATCAAGACATCATGCAACACAACCACTTACCCCTCCCTTTGCTACAAAACCCTATCTCCTTACGCAGGGTCCGTTAAAACAAGTTACCTAAAGCTCTGCTACGTCGCCCTGTCAGTCACCATAAAAGCCGCCCGCAAAACATCCACCATGTTCACCAATCTAGCCAAACAAAAGGGACTTGGTAGCGGCGAAGCCTCGGCTATTAGCGATTGCATTGAAAACATTCAAGACTCGGTGGACGAGCTGCAGCAAACCCTAAGGGCAATGACCAATCTTCGGGGTACGAATAAGGAGTTTCAGCTTGCGAATGCCAAGACATGGGCAAGTGCTGCCATAACTGATGAGGACACGTGCACGGAAGGGTTTTCGGGTCGGAAGGTCAGTGCTGCCCTCAAGAAGAAGGTCAAGAGTAGCATTTTGGGTGTTTCTAAACTTAATAGTAATGCTTTGTCTCTCATCAACCACTTCAACTACTGAAACACATTCTATATATGTTCTTGTGGGGTTCTTGTTAAGATGATTTGACTTGATATGGATTGATTTTGGGAATGACATGTAATTCGCTCTTTGATCTTTGGTATATATACATACATATATATATATATATATGATTTAATTTCTGTGAACTTTAATTTTTAAGATTGAGCAGTCTTGTGTAAAAGAATGGGGATATTGACAACAATGTGATGCGAGAATCTCATCATAATTTCTCGATTTATGTAGCACTCACCTTTGCTACTTAATGAGGAGAAGAGGTTTCATGGTTTGACCATATATATGTTAATTTGCCGGATCTGAGTAATTAAGAAAGCATTTCTCTGGAGAAATCTGCAACACAGGTTAATTCCTCAATTATGACTTTAATAGATAAATTTAAGAAATCTTTTACATTTAAATCCTCCAAATATAATTAATCTTTCGGAATTTTTTTTATATCTTGCTAAGCGTGTAAGAGAAAGTTCCTTAAGCATGCTTTTGTGATTTCCTTCTAGCTAAGCCCTTAATATTGAAAAGTGAAAGTATAAATTTTAAAATAAATAATGTTTTTAAAAAATAAATAAATAAATAAAACAGTCATGAGATGACTTGAAATGACGGACTTATATTTTGTTCAGAAATACCTTACCTCGTTCTCCCACTACCAAGATTCTTGAGAGTTCTATTTGAAGTCCTTATTATAATTGCATATTTTTACGAAAATAAGATTTTCTTATATATGATGATACACGTGAGAAAATTGTATAATGATTAGGTGTTGTTAAGAAGATATATGCCTCATAACAAAAGAAAATGTTATGCAATGAAAAAAGAATCAATCAGAGCAACTTCTATTTCATGATCAGAATATCTTATAAAAATATGTATGATCACACCTTCAACTCACTATGTTAACCATTCCTCGATCTCCTATCATCCCTCCCACCGGGCCAAGACATATATGTTAGTTTCGTCAATGATTGTCAGCTTTCAAAAGGTATATAATACTAATTCATAAGGTATTATTGTTTATAAATAAATTATTGGATATGCAAATCACAAATGCACAATATTCAATTACATTTCAGATCACCCACCCAATCAGAGAGTGATCATATATAACATGCGTCTTCTCCACACCAAATAAATTAATTAATTAAATTAGTCACCAGTCTTGTGCATTAATTAGTCGTACAAAATAATACAACTGAGGTATGCTAATCAGTTTTTGACTGAGCTTAGCCAATATATATATATATACACGTGCGTACGTCTCCTCTCTCTGGGAGGGATGAATGGCAAGATCGAAAATTAATTATGAAGACAGCAAGCTTTTCAAAACTTGAATGGTTTCCACAGAATCATTAACAAAATCCTTTTGAGGTAGCAATTTGTTGGCATCAAGTTTGGCCAACAGAGGTGGACAAGTAGCAATATTTCGTTCAGCTAGACTAAACTCTGTAGCCACCTTGTGCCCCAGAGGCCCAGCCAACTCGAACCGGGTAACATTGGGGTCAATCTTAGCCAGAATTAATGCGGCGCTATCGAGATTGGTTCCGGCCGCTTCCGTTGAATCCACGCAGGTTTGGACGGCTTCATGCTGATCAGTAAACATAGATTCGTGGACAATTAGCTTGAACACTTTTTCGGTCTCTTTAAGGATGCTTACGCTATTAAACAAGGCCACTTTCACCAATTCGTAAAAACTGTCGTTGATTTCGGGTGAGACAATTTTAAGGCACGCCTCGGGTATTGGAGTCAACTTGCATTGGGCCTCGACGTACTCTTTGGAGCCCCAAACCGTTCTGGCCGTTAACATCATCACCGCCACAACAAGAACCAATGCAATTGCAAGTTTTGCCATGTTAACTATTCAATGAAACGATTATGTCAAAAATGGTTATCAACTTAATTATGCAGGTGCGATTAAGGGGATTAGTGGCACCACCGATTTTGTCGCTTTTCTTTTCTATTGCATGGTGAGAATTAATATATATGGTCAAAGGTCCGCAAATTTATTTCGAATCTATTTTGTGTGGTTATTTTATTTTTCTTCATTATAATTAGTAACCATGCATGCGTGTTTGTGGTTCTAATTAAGTATACTGGGATAAGAGAATGAAACAAACAGGCAAAATAAGATTTGCAAGAGAAATTAAGATTCATATGATTTTTTGTGGTTATTTTTTTCTTCATTATTAGTAACCATGCATGTTTGTGGTTCTAACTTTGTCCAGGCTTTGTTTGATTTCCATCCTTAAAATTAGACATATATTTTGACTTTTTAGAGTCAATTTGTAAAATTTTAAATCTCAAAATTGATATCAAGGTTTTAAGACCCTGATCGGTCATCGAATCAGAAAAGATACCGAGTGAATGTATTAATGGCTCAACCAATTGTTGATCCGCTATTGACCCAGCGATGTCATTAATATATAAAAATATATATTATTAGTGTGGGCAAGGAAATCGCGCCTTGCTTGTCTAGGGTTTTGTGTTGGCTGAGGAGGAGAGAAATCCACGAAGAGCACGGAATTGATTGATTGATTGAAGAGGGGAGAACGACAGGTGGGCGATTACTCCAATGACGCGTGGCAGAACCCCTAGAATCCGGAAACCTTATTAGGGTTATTGGGATTCCAAGAGCCTTCTTCTTGAGTCCTTCCACTCCTAGAATCTGGAAACCTTATTAGGGTTATTGGGATTCCAAGAGTCTTCCTGAGTGTTGAGAGAGTGTCCAAACCCCTTTAGTACTTTTAGGTGGAATCTCCAAGCCTTTAAGTCACCAAAAGGGTCTCTTTGATCTTCCAAGAGTCCAAGTCTTGAGTCTGAAGAGCCGTCCCCTTTCCAATGGAATGGAAGTGGTATTTATAGGGTTTTCTGGAAAGTAGTCATGCGCAAGGCGCATGCTTTCAGGAAAATTCCAGAAATGCCCTTTAGTCATTAGAATAATACTCATATTGTCATGTCCTTCTAGCCACCAATCCAATTCCTCAATCAATTCCCAAATCGAGCCGCCTCCACGAGTCTTCTGCCTCGGGACACGTGGAGGCTTCTCCTGGTCTAGCACATTTATTTTTGACTCCCTTTTTCATCTTCACTCCATTAGGTTATGTGAACCCTAATTTGCACATTTAATAAGGCCGTGGAATCCTAATTGCGCATTTAATTCAATTAGGTCATGTGATCCCTAATTTTACACTTGGGCTCACATTTGCCCCCTGCGCGGGAGTCGTATTTTCAAATAGACGATCGTGCAAGAAAACTGCAAGCCTTTGAACGAAATTGTGGTACTTCACTTTACAGGTCTTAAAGACAATGGTCTTATAAGAGGGAACTCCTAGGAAGCCAAACCCTTAGAGTTAAACCCTAGGAAGGCAAGATCTAGTGAGGATCTTCCTTGAACATATTGAAAAATCTTCTGAAATCTTTCTGTATCTTGCCCAATATCTTATTTTTGAGAAGTAGTCGATGAGCAAGTCTTGCATCCAAATTGACGTGAGAAGTCTGTTGCCATATTACTCAAGTAGGTGCAGCCCTCGGAGTAGCCCTCGGAGTGGTGAGCCTAAACACATCATTTGTGTCCACTTCACTAGGTCTCATCCCATCAGGCAATTCCCAAGTAAAAGAATGAGTAAGGTGGGCCACCGCCATAATAAAGGATTCCTTCAAGTTAGAATTTTTTTTTTTTTTTTTTACTTCTTTGCCTCCAAAATGATAGCTACGTGGTACTGCTTTATAATTTGGGGTGATATGAGTGTATAGGCTATTAGTGTATAAGCAACTTACGCCGAAGCCTTCTGACTCATAGCCGAACCCTTCTAATTATTATTCATATATAAGCAACTTACGCCGAAGCCTTCTGACTCATAGTCGAACCCTTCTAATTATATGGGCTATTATTATATAAAAGTCTTCCCCTGCCAAACTTTTTTTACTCACGCTTCCTCTTTTTCTTGCTTCTTTTTTATTCGGGTAACTCTAGTCTTTCTTTTGTCTTTCGAGCCCCATTACCTTGATCATATCTTGGTTTTTTTTTTCTCGGATAATAAAGAAAGATTTGACGTTCTTGTCAAGGAAAAAACACGAAGGTAGAAAAAATGCTCTACATGCAGTGAAACCGCTCCAGATGGCCAAACCCCTAGGGGGCGAACCCTAGGGAGCCGAACCCTAGGGGGCGAACCCTAACTCTTTCTGACATTGTTTCATCTTCTTTTCAGGTGTTTTGAAACTTTACTCTCGGATATTCCTCCTTGGCATGGTGAGCATTTCGAGCTCAAGCACTTTATTTGACGTCCCTTCCTTGCTTCTTTAGATCCCTTATGCTGAACTCTCTTTTTTTTTCTTGCAGGCCCTCCCTGTTAAACATTCTGCAGACTTGGGAATAACCAAGGAGGCCCCGTTTCTCAATGATTGGGAAAGGGTTCCCCTCCTTTAGTCTTTTCGTCGTCTTTTGGAAGCAAGTCTAAACTTATGTCGCAGGCCCTCCCTGTTGAACATTATGCAGACTTGAGAACAACCAAGGAGGCCCCGTTTCTCAATGATTGGGAAAGGGTTCCCCTCCTTTGGTCTTTTCGTCGTCTTTTGGAAGCAAGTCCAAACTTATGCCCGTACAACTTTTCCTCCACCATAGAAGGAAGGCTTGTTTCTATAGGCTTGTGGAAGTTGGGATGACTTCTTGTCTGATTCATCTAACCACCTTCAAGAATAGCAACATTGGATCGACTAGCTACTTAGGAATGCTGATTATGTGGATAGCTTTGCATCCAGCTATGTAGGAACATTCGTATCCAATAGGACCATGGTGTTCTTCTATCTACATATTCACACTGCTTGGGGTCAATGCACCTTTACTCTGGAGGATGTTTGTGCCCTCTTTTGATAAGTATTTGCCCCCTGCGCGTGAGTCACGCCTTTGGTGAGATGATCGCGCAAAATATTATATGTGTTGAAGTCTTGATTCCAGTGTCTGAACACTTCGTGGGGCTTGATATTTTGCAATCCTCGAAAACGAAAGTCCTAGGAGAGGGAACCTCTAGGGAGCAAACCCTAGAAGGGCGAGCCTTAGAGGAGCTCTCCTGGGATATTTTGAAAATCTTCGATCTAATCTTTCTTACCATCTCTTGAAATTTCTCTTTCTTTTGGAATCAAGAAGTCATTGAGAACCCAACATTTCGTGAAGTCCTGAAAGCCTTGTAGGCATGATAGCTTCGAAGGCCTGATAGCCTCGAAGTCCTGCTGATAGTGTTGAAGATCTGCTGATAGCTTAGAAGGCCTGATAGCATCGAAGACCTGATAATAGCGTTGAAGATCTACTGATAGCCTCGAAGACCTGCTGAGGGCCTCGAAGACCTGCTGATGGCCTCGAAGACTTGCTGATAGTCTCGAAGACCAAGCTTTATGTATTCCTCTATCTTCAATTCGAAAGGTCATGACCTTTAGATCATGAACTTTCGTGGAAAATCATGTACATTTATTTCATACAAACGAACACTTGAATCTATATTTTTTTTTCTCTTTTTTTTTTTTTAGAAATTTAAAAAAAAACGTTCAAATATAAGTGAAAGTTTGTCAATTTATTGATAATAAAATTGCTTTTAACGAAAAGCATAACGTTTCATATAATAAATCTTGCTTTTGTCGGTGAAAGCATAACGTTCACCACTTTTAGAGATAAAGTGTAACTATTTTCGGGGTTGAGGGCTTATACTAGGGTGCCTCATTCACTTTTGATGATAAAGTGTAACACTCGGGTGCCTCGTCACTTGGATCGTCCAATTTCTTGGCAAGTGCAGTCTACGAGGACTTGAAAATGGGTGCCTCGTCACTTGGGTCATCCAATATTTTGGCAAGTGCAGTCTACGAGAACTTTGAAATCGGGCGCCTCGTCACTTGGGTCGTCCAATTTCTTGGCAAGTGCAGTCTACGAGGACTTGAAATCGGGTGCCTCGTCACTTGGATCGTCCAATTTCTTGGTAAGTGCAGTCTACGAGGACTTGACCACCATTTTAGAGTGGGCCACCATCTTTGGGTGTTTTTTTTATATATTTTATTATTCGTCAATTCTTGTGCCTCCTCCCTTGGTCATCCAATTACTTGGCAAGGGATACTCCTGAGGACTTAAACCACCATTTTTGGTGGACCACCTTGGGTGGATTTTTTTTATTTTTTTTAAATCATCTGTAGTTCAGAGTTTTTTTTTCTGATGTTACGTAGAGCCAGTATTTGAGTTCTTGACTTCCGGGACTGCACTATGGGTGATAGTGTTACACGTTTCTCCTAGTTCAATCTCCCCGGCCGCCATTTTCTCATGGTATATCCTCCGCAGACTGTAACAATCCATAGTGGAATGCCCTGCGTATTGATGGTATACACAGAAGTCTGGTCTTCTTTTCATTTCTTCGGTAACAACCAACCGAGGCCTTGGAGGTTTCACCACTCCGTGCTCGACCCATTGTTCGTACAGGCTCCTGAACGCCTTCTCGCTGCATGTGATAGCCTCCGGAACTGGCATTGTGGTATACTTGTCCCCATGCTTTTCTCTGCTTCGTTCAAATTTCTCATTCTTCTCCCTCTTGCCCCCCTGTGGTTTTGACTGAGAATCCACCAGAGCCACAGTTGCTATCCTCTTGCTCTTCCATGTATCCATCGTATGGCTGGTGAGAAATGTCATAATTCCCCCCAAGTCTTGTGCAAAAGATGAGAGGGTCGCAAATGAATCGCACGCCTTGGTAATGAGGTGGGGCTTGAAGGCGTCTAAAGCATCATTGTTGCATATGATAACCAAGTTCTTTTCTTCAATTGGTTCTACACACTTCAGTGCTTGGGCCCTGAACCTGTCAACGTAATCTGACAGCTCCTCATTCGGCTTCTGCTTAAACCGCATGAGCTCTACAATGGTTACCTGTTTCTGCACATAGAAAAACTTCTTAAAAAATTGTAATTTTAGGTCATCCCAATCATGGACTGACCACTTCTCCAAATTATAATACCAACTGAAGGCACTATCCGTGTAAGACCCCAACTTATTAATGAATAAAATCAAATTTTCTCTAAATATTATTGTGAATAATAAGGGGTTAATTTGATATAATACTTTGGTTATGGGTGAAATGTGCAAATTTTACAAAATAAGCAAGTGGTTATAAAATATTTATTTTTGGTCGGTGAATATTCGGTTGGTCGTGGAATATTCTTGCTGTCGGGGAATATTCGTACGACGACGCAGCCTTGTGTGGGCCCCATAACGGAAAGCGATTGGATGAAGAAAACGACAAGTATAAGTTGTTTATAAATAACGGCGTAGTTGTTACCGTTGGAATACCCGGTGGTTAAAATACAGTAGCACACGGTATTGCACCAATTATTGATTCTTACGTAAGAAGGCACTACTCAATAATTGTTACAGTAGTTATTATTCAATATTTTATTTTATTGATTCAATAATTGCTGCGTTGATATTTTATATATTATTATTGTTTCAATAATTGTTGTTGCACAGTATTTTCATTTATCAGATCAATAATTCATATTATTTGAATAATATTATTAGATAACATTATTGGCAATGTCTAGAAAGTTCTGTCTAAGGAGAGGTTTGGTCATCTAATTGCGCGCCAGTGAGGAGAAATCCTTATTGGAAAGCCCCCTCTTTCCTGGGAACGGCCTGGTTGTCATAAATGTGATTCTGTAATATTATTTGTGAATAAATAATTATCGATTCATATGATAAGGAAATATTTATTTTATGTGGATATAAATGAGGGATATATTTTTGTGGTTAAAAATGAAGGAGTTAATGTTGAGATTTTTATCAGTATTTTTGTCGGAATGGAGGTATTAAAAATCAGGGTTTTTGAGATATTTTGCGGGGGTTAAAATTTTTAATCCGACCGTTGGATCGTGGTAATTTTTGGATATGTTATACATATATAAGTTGAGTATATGTCCACAAATTTTGAACCGTTAAAAATGAACGTATGATTTATTACGAATTTTACAAGATGACTGGTTCAGAAATTGTTGAATTTTCGGAGTTTATCATTTTGATGAAAAATTCTAGAATTGGTGGGCCCCACTTGTGGTTGGTGAAGAAATGTGCTGAATTATATTTCAAATGTGGTGGGTGGGAATAGTAGCAGGTAAAGTCATCAGGTTGCAGGTCAAACCTACTAAAATTTTCCTATAAATAGAGGGCTAAGTTAGAATTGAAAATCACACCAGAAACAAGTTTTCTCTCTTTCTCTCTCTAGATTATTGAGTGTATTTTGTGAGTATTTAGATACTTTGAGAGTTTCTATTCATCAGAGCAAGTTTCTTTCAGCCTTATACCGGTATTCCGACTAGAAGTACTGATATCTTGAGGTAAGGGATATTATTTTCTTCTTAAATGATATTATTTTCTTCAATATCATTATGCTGAAATATTGATATGAGTTTTTATCAAATTTAGAACTTTTATGTCGGGGGTTACTATTCACGTATACGACACTATTCACGTATACGATACTATTCACGAATACGGCACTATTCATCGAAAAATAAAATTTTCCCTTTTTGTCCAAGATGTCTATTATGGTTACTATCTTTGATTGTATCCATGTTTTGATCTTTATTTTTGAATTCTGCTTCACAATTGATTATTATGAAGTATTATTGATCTTGGATAAACTGTTATACGAATCCCTACTATTTGTCCTTCTGTCTCACTGGATTCGTTCTCTTTAAGATATTTTTCATCATCCTCAGTCCTAAATGATGATATTACTGAATATCTTTGGCCTGTAGTGCAAAGATGTATGATTACTTGATGAATATCTTTGGCCTGTAGTGCAAAGATGTATGATTACTTGATGAATATCTTTGGCCTGTAGTGCAAAGATGAACAGGTGTTGAGATGAACATGACCGACAGGTGATACAAATGAATATCTTTGGCCTGTAGTGCAAAGATGAATATTTGGTTAAAGATGATTATTAATTGATGTTACAGGGATAAAATATTGATGATGGACTTTTAAATCTTAGAAGATAGTAGAATTCTTTCTCTACTTGACTCTTCTAATGGTTTGCTGTTTCCGCTGCAGTTGTTGATCTAAAACTTGTTGTCGATTATATTTTATCAGATTTTTCCCTGTTGAAGACTAACGATAATTTGATGTATATTATCTTAGTCATAATATTCTTTACTGGGCTAGTTGAGCTCACCCTTTTCCTTTTTGTTCCATTTTTCTTCTCAGGAGATGAGAACATAGCAGGATCTAGTCGGGGTATGGAGTGATGGTTCTAAAAAGATGTTTTAGCAGTCCTCACTATTTCTGTAAAATAGTGTTTGAATAATTGTAATGAGGATTTATTTGAGTGTGGATATTGTCTAAAAGACAATATTTGTATTTAAACTCACAGTATGTGTTGTCGTATTTTGCACGACAATTGTATTATTGAAGTTGTAGTTTGCTTTCTGTACCATGTATTTGGCGACTCAGAATAGGTTGGATGGAATGGACCTATTTTGGGGGCGTCACAATCCGTTAAAGTCTTGTTGAATTCCCGCATCAACAAGTTGTGGTTGTTCACTTCATCATATCCTAGCCACGGAGACATCGACTCTACAAACCTGGCAATATGTTCCCTGGCATTTCCTTTCTCTCCGTTGTATTTTAGAAATTGTGGGGGATGCTCAATATACCCTGTCGGGTAAGGTTGCCTCCGAATGTGTGCCGGGTAAGGTGGAGTAAAGTCTAACTCCGAGGGTCGGGATGTCTGCCTGCGAAGTTGATTGATCACATCGATCATATCATCCTTCGTCACGTACTGGCTCGTGGCATGAACTCTCTGTGGTACAGAAATTGGCTTATGTACACTAACATCATGTAAATTCTGTATCGGTTGTGCTTGTGGGTCGGTTCGTTGAACGAGGTTTGGGATGGTTGGCATCTGCACTTGTGAAAATACGGGGATAACAGTTGGAATGATGTTTGTCTTAGGCTGGCTGACTTCCAATCTGGGTTGTGGCGCGTCACCACTGTTTTGAGGTTCCAAGTGGATGATTGGGACGGACTGATTCTCCATCAATGGAGGTGCTGTCTGATTCTCCTTATTGTTGCTATCGTTGTTGTTGTCCTCCACTCCTGCCGGTTCTCCTTGTGAATTGTCTGGGAATATAGCCTTGAAAACGGGAATCTGCATCAACTGCTGGCGGAAATTTCCCATTTCCTCTTGCTTTCTCTGCATCTCCAGCATCATAGGCATCATCATCCCTTGTTCTTCTCGTGCTTCCTTCAACGCCTTGAGCATCTCCAGTTGCACAGCATTCGTCTGGTCTCCACCTGCATCCTCGCCTTGCCTTCCTGCGTTGGTTTGTTGTTGATTAGCCATGTGTGGTGATGTTGAACTCCCTTCTGATGCGTCTTCAAGGATGGGTTGATTGAGATTTAGATTCACGCCTTGGAAAGCTTGACTTGCTTGCCTTGGAACTGGACCCGGTGAGGTAATGCTGTTTGTTGGTGAAGCTCTTCCTGTTGTTCTCCCACTTCGAGTTGTGGGCATACCCTTCACGAATTCTACACCTCCCCAGCAGAGTCGCCAAAAGAATGTGGGCAAGGAAATCGCGCCTTGCTTGTCTAGGGTTTTGTGTTGGCTGAGGAGGAAAGAAATCCACGAAGAGCACGGAATTGATTGATTGATTGAAGAGGGGAGAACGACAGGTGGGCGATTACTCCAATGACGCGTGGCAGAACCCCTAGAATCCGGAAACCTTATTAGGGTTATTGGGATTCCAAGAGCCTTCTTCTTGAGTCCTTCCACTCTTAGAATCCGGAAACCTTATTAGGATTATTGGGATTCCAAGAGTCTTCCTGAGTGTTGAGAGAGTGTCCAAACCCCTTTAGTACTTTTAGGTGGAATCTCCAAGCCTTTAAGTCACCAAAAGGGTCCCTTTGATCTTCCAAGAGTCCAAGTCTTGAGTCTGAAGAGCCGTCCCCTTCCCAATGGAATGGAAGTGGTATTTATAGGGTTTTCTGAAAAGTAGTCATACGCAAGGCGCATGCTTTCAGGAAAATTCCAGAAATGCCCTTTAGTCATTAGAATAATACTCATATTGTCCTGTCCTTCTACCCACCAATCCAATTCCTCAATCAATTCCCAAATCGAGCCGCCTCCACGAGTCTTCTGCCTCGGGACACGTGGAGGCTTCTCCCGGTCTAGCACATTTATTTCTGACTCCCTTTTTCGTCTTCACTCCATTAGGTTATGCGAACCCTAATTTGCACATTTAATGAGGCCGTGGAATCCTAATTGCGCATTTAATTCAATTAGGTCATGTGATCCCTAATTTTACACTTGGGCCCACAATTAGTAATTAATAAAATTTTAAAAAATCTCATTTTTTGTGAACTAAAACATAATAAAGTTGAGTTACAATATTACTAAAAATGGTAAATTTTAATATTACAAAAATTTTGGTACAAAAAAAATATTAAAAATTAATTAAAACCGGTTCACTAGGTCAACTTAACCGGTTTTACCGGTTGAACCACCGGTTCAACCTGATTTTGATCAAAACCAGTTAATTGGTCCAATTCGGACTGACCGGTTCCGATTTTAACTAGTTCAACCGGCAGTCCAGTCTGGGTTTTACAACTTTGATTGATATAATCTTTTTCAACTTTTGAAAACAACAAATATGATAATTAGTAGTGTTTTATAGTTAGTTTACAATTATTATACATTTGTTTGTATTAAAATTAAATAATTTCATATCAATTTTAATTTTTAGAATTTTATAAATTAATTTTAAAAAATTAAAAAATATCTCTAATTTTGGAGTGAAGCCAGTAGAAATGATGGGGTAGGGACAATTACACTGTCTAATACATTTTTTAAAATAATTACAACAATAGTGCATTCCTAAAATATTTACACATTAATGCATTTAAATATTTTATTTACAAAATTAATGTATTTATTATCACTTTAATTTAGGTGGGTATTTTAAATATCATCTTCAATGTTGTCATCATCATCATCAACAAAAATAAACACTTCAGATTTGCAATCTTTACCGCCATTTCCTCCCCTCCCGATCCGCATCCCCTTCCGCCGCCACCTCCACCTCCTCCTTCGCCGCCTCCACCGCCATTTCCTCCCCTCCCGACCCGCTTCCCATTCGCCATCTCCTCCCCTCCCAATCTGCTTCCTCTTCTGCCGCCACCTCCACCACCTCCTTCGCCGCCTCCATTATGGTCGCCTCCTCCTCCTTCACCTCCACCACTTCCGTTATGACCACCTCACCTCTCCATTATGGTTGCCTTTCGCTGCCGCCGCCACCTCCGCCTCCACCTCTTCCTCTGCCACTTCCACCTCCTCCTCTGTCGCCTCCATTATGGCCACCTCCTCCTCGATCTGCCGCCTCCTCCTCCGCCTCCACCACCTCCGTTATGACCACCTCCGCCTCCATTAACCATCTTGCCACCTGCAACGCTTTCCACCACCCCACTGTTGGTTAAGTTACCAATTAATTTAAGAATTATTTCTAAGTGTTACCTGAATTTTTTTTCTATAGTGCAGTTGGTAGCCAAACTTTCATACCAAGGTAACCTATTCAGTTTTATTAGATTACCAATTTATTTTGAATGTGATGTAGTTGGTAGCCAAACTTTCATACCAAGGTAACCTATTCAGTTTTATTAGGTTACCAATTTTATTTTGAATGTGATGCAGTTGGTAGTCAAACCTTCATGCAGTTGGTTGCCAAACCTTCAGACCAAGGTAACCAATTCAGTTTTATTAGGTTACAAATTTATTTTGAATGTGATAAAGTTGGTAACCAAACCTTCATACAAAGGTAACCATTTTAGTTTTTGAAGGTAACCAAATCGTCAAAAAAAAAAATCTGAACAGTACTCAGGTACTTCCGGAGATTTATGGCAGAGGAGGAGGATGATGAAGAGGAGGAGAGGACGATGTAGCGGCGACGCAATTAAGGACTTCTGGAGATTCGCGGCGGAGGAGGAGGATGATGAAGGGGAAAAGAGAGGAGACGGTGATGAAGAGAATGAATGGTGAGGGAGATGAAGATTATTATGGAGAAGATATTTTTATGTTTTTCCCTTCTTTTGATTTGAATTATGGATTTGTTTTTGTTGTTAGATCCCAAAAATTTGATTTGAATTATTAATTATAGCAATTATTTCTCCTTGATTTTAGGTTTCCTTATTAATGTGAAATTGAATTGTTTAAATTTGAATTATTAATTATGGCGATTATATATTTCTTCTTGATTTTAGGTTTCCTTATCAATGTGAAATTGAATTGTTTGAATTTGTTACACTATTTTTATAATTATTTTGTGAATGCACTAATGGTGTAATTACTTTTTAATTATTGTATAATGGATAAGGGTGTAAACGAATCTATTCAATCCGAGTATTGAATTGCTCAGATTTGGTGAACCAAAATTTATCGAGTATAAAATAAGATTTGATCGAGACTCATTTAGCTACCGAGTCGAGCACGATTCTGGATCGAGCCCAAGCAGTTTGTACTTTTTAACGAATATGATCCGAGTATCAATAGTAAATTATAATTTGAGGAGGTTCTAGTAATTTATCAAACTTTAAAATGTGCTCATATTTGACTCATTTATATTTCGAGTCGAGCTCGTATCGAACTTTTAGTCGAGCAAGTACAAATAGAGTCCGAACTGTTTGCTCATTTTACAACCTTAATAATTGAGTATTTCTGTAAAGAACCCATTACTTTTTTGTGCATTACGTATTCTAAAAAAATGTGACGGCTGTGTAAGAGATGTAAGACCCCAACTTATTAATGAATAAAATCAAATTTTCTCTAAATATTATTGTGAATAATAAGGGGTTAATTTGATATAATACTTTGGTTATGGGTGAAATGTGCAAATTTTGCAAAATAAGCTAGTGGTTATAAAATATTTATTTTTGGTCGGTGAATATTCGGTTGGTCGTGGAATATTCTTGCTGTCGGGGAATATTCGTACGACGACGCAGCCTTGTGTGGGCCCCATAACGGAAAGCGATTGGATGAAGAAAACGACAAGTATAAGTTGTTTATAAATAACGGCGTAGTTGTTACCGTTGGAATACCCGGTGGTTAAAATACAGTAGCACACGGTATTGCACCAATTATTGATTCTTACGTAAGAAGGCACTACTCAATAATTGTTACAGTAGTTATTATTCAATATTTTATTTTATTGATTCAATAATTGCTGCGTTGATATTTTATATATTATTGTTGTTTCAATAATTGTTGCTGCACAGTATTTTCATTTATCAGATCAATAATTCATATTATTTGAATAATATTATTAGATAACATTATTGGCAATGTCTAGAAAGTTCTGTCTAAGGAGAGGTTTGGTCATCTAATTGCGCGCCAGTGAGGAGAAATCCTTATTGGAAAGCCCCCTCTTTCCTGGGAACGGCCTGGTTGTCATAAATGTGATTCTGTAATATTATTTGTGAATAATTAATTATCGATTCATATGATAAGGAAATATTTATTTTATGTGGATATAAATGAGGGATATATTTTTGTGGTTAAAAATGAAGGAGTTAATGTTGAGATTTTTATCAGTATTTTTGTCGGAATGGAGGTATTAAAAATCAGGGTTTTTGAGATATTTTGCGGGGGTTATAATTTTTAATCCGACCGTTGGATCGTGGTAATTTTTGGATATGTTATACATATATAAGTTGAGTATATGTCCACAAATTTTGAACCGTTAAAAATGAACGTATGATTTATTACGAATTTTACAAGATGACTGGTTCAGAAATTGTTGAATTTTCGGAGTTTATCATTTTGATGGAAAATTCTAGAATTGGTGGGCCCCACTTGTGGTTGGTGAAGAAATGTGCTGAATTATATTTCAAATGTGGTGGGTGGGAATAGTAGCAGGTAAAGCCATCAGGTTGCAGGTCAAACCTACTAAAATTTTCCTATAAATAGAGGGCTAAGTTAGAATTGAAAATCACACCAGAAACAAGTTTTCTCTCTTTCTCTCTCTAGATTATTGAGTGTATTTTGTGAGTATTTAGATACTTTGAGAGTTTCTATTCATCAGAGCAAGTTTCTTTCAGCCTTATACCGGTATTCCGACCAGAAGTACTGATATCTTGAGGTAAGGGATATTATTTTCTTCTTAAATGATATTATTTTCTTCAATATCATTATGCTGAAATATTGATATGAGTTTTTATCAAATTTAGAACTTTTGTGTCGGGGGTTACTATTCACGTATACGGCACTATTCACGTATACGGTACTATTCACGAATACGGCACTATTCACCAAAAAATAAAATTTTCCCTTTTTGTCCAAGATGTCTATTATGGTTACTATCTTTGATTGTATCCATGTTTTGATCTTTATTTTTGAATTCTGCTTCACAATTGATTATTATGAAGTATTATTGATCTTGGATAAACTGTTATACGAATCCCTACTATTTGTCCTTCTGTCTCACTGGATTCGTTCTCTTTAAGATATTTTTCATCATCCTCAGTCCTAAATGATGATATTACTGAATATCTTTGGCCTGTAGTGCAAAGATGTATGATTACTTGATGAATATCTTTGGCCTGTAGTGCAAAGATGTATGATTACTTGATGAATATCTTTGGCCTGTAGTGCAAAGATGAACAGGTGTTGAGATGAACATGACCGACAGGTGATACAAATGAATATCTTTGGCCTGTAGTGCAAAGATGAATATTTGGTTAAAGATGATTATTAATTGATGTTACAGGGATAAAATATTGATGATGGACTTTTAAATCTTAGAAGATAGTAGAATTCTTTCTCTACTTGACTCTTCTAATGGTTTGCTGTTTCCGCTGCAGTTGTTGATCTAAAACTTGTTGTCGATTATATTTTATCAGATTTTTTCCTGTTGAAGACTAACGATAATTTGATGTATATTATCTTAGTCATAATATTCTTTACTGGGCTAGTTGAGCTCACCCTTTTCCTTTTTGTTCCATTTTTCTTCTCAGGAGATGAGAACATAGCAGGATCTAGTCGGGGTATGGAGTGATGGTTCTAAAAAGATGTTTTAGCAGTCCTCACTATTTCTGTAAAATAGTGTTTGAATAATTGTAATGAGGATTTATTTGAGTGTGGATATTGTCTAAAAGATAATATTTGTATTTAAACTCACAGTATGTGTTGTCGTATTTTGCACGACAATTGTATTATTGAAGTTGTAGTTTGCTTTCTGTACCATGTATTTGGCGACTCAGAATAGGTTGGATGGAATGGACCTATTTTGGGGGCGTCACAAGATATTCCTAGAGTTAGAGATTTGGGAAGTACTCCCTCCGTTCCTTAATATAGGTCGTTTTAGAGAAATATTTTTGTTCCTAAATATAAGTCGTTTGAGAATTTCAAGTAAACATTAATTGTTTAGTTTCTAATATTACTCCAAGTAATAAATATAACTTTGGTTCTCTCACTATTTTTTGTCCAATAAATAACACTATCTTTTTCCAATACAAGGGCAATATAGACAATTGATAGTATATTTAATATTTTATAATTATTTCATTAATAATTGTGTACAACTCTAAAACGATCTACATTAAAGAACGAAGAGTATTTGAAAATTGGGCCATAATTATTTCATGAATTAGGGTCTAACTATTTATTCGTCAACAAAATCCATGTGATCTGATCTCCTTTCGGTACACCTGGCAAACAGGTGGGCGGGCGCGGGCCGGACCGGGCCAAAACGGCCCGGGTTTTGACGGGCAGTAAAATATAAGTCCAAAGCCCGCGGGTTCACGGACGGGCCGGGCCAAAAAGGCTCGGATTTCTATAGGCCAAAAAAATGCGACCTCAAACCCGCTTTTTTGCAGACGGACCGGGCCAACCCGCGGGCTTTGAGCCCATTTGTCAGGTCTACCTTTCGGCTTTCTCACTCATTTCCGACATATTTATTGGTATTAGTTTACCTACATGTTTTCTCACTTCCCTTTAAGAGACAAAGCATCTGTCACGTCACGTGTTTACAATCCCACAAGCGAGTTTACTGTCATCTATTTGGTTCTGTCAAATTAGCATTCACATGTGAGTACTATCAAGAGTATATACATTACAATCACTTACAAAAATCTTCTTTCTTGCTGATTTTATATATATTTTTAAAAATTTTGAAGAAAACGATAAATGTTTTAAATGATGTGACATTATTATAACACTACTGGTCTAAAAACAATTATTTTTGAACTACATCTCATGTAGTAATACTTATCATTTGTTTTATTCCCACAAGTTAATTTAAGACAAAAAGAGAGAATTGGTAATTGAACCAAACACACACTACACACCGGTAAACAATCTATTACTAGTATTATACATGAGTATGTCAAAACTTATATAGCCAATCCGAATTTTCACAACTCCATGCCATCCCATTTTAGTGCTTATTATGCTTTGCAGCAAAGTCATTGACCAAAGAAAGGGCATTACTGGTAACATGTGCAACGCTAGTGATCTGGGCCCTAACCGAACTCTTTATTTTACCGTCCATTTCCCGACCTGAGAACCCGTCCGAACAAGTGGTCCCATCAGTTATTGCAGCACTCACCCATGTCTCAACATTGCTCATGTGCCACGTGAACTCCTCCCCCTTGGCCCGCCCCATGCCCTTCATTTCTGCACACGCTTTGCTCACCCGCTCCACACTATCTTCAACTTCTTCCAAACAGTCCCTTATAGCTGCGTGCTGTTTAGCTGTCAGGCCCTTCAATTTAGACAGCCTTTTCAGAAAGGTTTGGGCCAACTTTGTCCGGTTCAGGCTCACCTCCAAGGCCGTTGTGGCCAACTGTTGTGGGCTTTGTTTGATCCTTTCTGCGTACACGGAGAGTGAGTCTACACACAGCGCAGGATAGGTTGTGACGCTGCATGAGGACTTGATGAAGTTGTTCGCCGGAGCGGCGGAGGATTCCGCCGGACCGCTGACGTGGCAAAGGCAGATGAAAGAGAAGAGAATTGAAAGGATAAATCTTGCCATTGTTTTGGATGAGAAAATGGGAGATAAGTGTAGCTACACGCCTACACTTATAGGAGGGATTGAGGAGAATATTTTGGGCCCACAGCCTGTTTTATTCTAGCGCCGTGTGCCGAGACGTATATTATAAGGGAGTGGTTAGCACGAAATTTATTTTTAAATAAGTTAATCAATTAATCAATAGAGTATTATAGGATTTAATTGGCTTTTTTTTAAGAAGGGTGTAAATCCGAACAAACACTCCCGACGATTCGATTCGAAAAAAATATGAGAGAGGGTCGAATAAGAATTGTAGTAGAATCTGAGAGTAAGATTATGTTCGGTTTCATTTAGAATTCAAACTATTTAAATTCTTGGTTGTTGGTTTATTTATGTTCTAATCTTTTTATTTTGATGATGACTTAATTTTATAGACTAATTTGTCTATTGTGAATGTTAACGCCAAGATCTTTGATGACGTCCCAATCACGTAAGACGCCCTAATCCTGCACAGAAAACACGATCAACACCAAAAGCTTGACGGCTGGACCGTCGGGGGATAGCTCCGGCGTGAGAGTCAATACAGGTGTTCAAGGTTTAACAATGGAAGGTGTAAAAAATGTCTAGTGTGTTGAGCTAGGTAGAAAGTGTATGCGTACCTTTTGTTAGGAGACCCCCTTGCTAGGTTATACTCTCATGCTCGGTTTTGTGTGCCACCAACCATGATCTGACACCCCCTCTCAGTCACCCCTTGTCCCAGCCGACTGCATGCAGGTTATCACCTTTTTTCCACTGTTCCTGCCGTCGGCCGGATAAGATCCCATCCACATTAATGATCTGCAGGTGCTTGGTCAACTGCCCTACCCCCCTCATCATTACCAGTCAAAGTCTTAGATATTAAAAGATCTTATGGGCCGGCCACTTGACCCAGCCCATCATTAACGGGATACAACAAAGGCAATATAAATGTTAGGCCCAATGACTATAAGACTTAGTGATAAAGGTCCACTAGGCTAATTAAACGGATGGGCCCAATTAGTCGGGCCCAATGAAAGAAATATCAGGCCCCAACATTGCCCCCTAGTCTTTTATTAAACAGGATGTTTAGTGGAAGACTGACTGCAAATAGCGCGAGTCCACAGGACGAAAGGGCCCACTGGGCGCCAGCCTACCTTGGGTAACCCACCAACGCCAGAGTAAGACGTTACCCTTTCCTCTCCCTCATCATTATCCCCAATTAATGCGCCGCCCTCGGCTCTCGTGCAAATTTTGAAAAAATCATTTGCTATAAAAGCCGCTGTCCATTCTCCTTGGAGGGTTCCCTGCCATTTCGAATTCATAAGAGCTTATTGTCTTCTCCTCCTCGAATCTCTTCACTTTCTCTGTAAGTTCTCAACAATGGCATCTCAGAATCCCGATACCAGTTCTCCCCTTCGTGTCGCCCCCATCTCCACCGTGACCCCTCACCCCAATCCTGACAAAGAGGTCCCGGGCTCAAGCCCCCAAATCAATGCCGCGAGTAAGGGAGCTCCGTCCATGGAACCACTCCCCAACCCATCTGATTTTTTCCAGAACGAGGAAGACTTTCCTCATGCCAACACCCCTTCCATCGTGAATGAAACTGAGCTCTGCAACATCAGAGCTCGCTATCAGATCCCGGATACCCACAGGGTACGGATAGCGGCTCCTCACGAAAGGATGTATCAGCGTCCCGATGGCTGGATCGCCGTTCCGGCAACCTTTCTGGAGAAGGGGGTGAGGTTCCCTCTTCACGCCTTTTTGATCACCCTTTTAGGGTTTGTTGGAGTGGGGTTCGCCCAACTGGTGCCGAACTCGTACATCCACATACTGGCTTATATAGCCTTCTGCTACGAGATAGGAGTTCCTCCTGCTGTGGATTCCTTCTTCACCCTCTTCTCTGTGGGGAAATCACGGGAGAAAGGCTTCAAGGTGCTAAGTAAGATAGCCCCCAAGCCCAATGCCAGGATCGAGAAGCGGTCTCTGATGGACACTCCTTCGAGCAACCGAGGATGGCATAACAAATGGTTCTTCGTCAACGGGCCCGAAATCTCTTCTGTTCCTGACTGGACCACTTCTGATCGCGTCTCTGCAGACTTCGGAGACATATCCGAGGAGCGCATAAGAGAAATGACGCGCATCATAGAGAAGATACCTCTGAAGGAGTGGAGCTTCGGTCTCCTGGGCAAACAAGCTTGGTTGTATGACCACAAGTTGTCTCTCATCAAGCCGACTTCGACCGATCGGAGGGATTTGGATAGGTACCTTTCTGGCAAGCCTTCATCCCCTTCCACTGAAGTTCCCCAAGAAGAACTTCCGGCCTCGGAGGCCCAGGATGCAGAGGTCTCCCGTGGATCAGAACCTGCCGAGGAGCCTAGCCGACCTCGACAGAAGAAGAGGGCGGTTCGGAAAGTCCGGTCAAATCCTCAAGGAACTCAATCAACTTCTACAGCGAGTCTGATTGATTTGCCTGCGACCGAGCGAATGCAGGCTCTACGGATAAAGAAAAGGAGGACTCACGTGACTCCTCTGTCTGCCGATGAGCTTCGAGTTCCTCGTCCTGCTGCAGTCGAGCCTCCCCCCGTCATCCCTGTGGAGATCCACGTTTCAGAAGATGAGCTCGAAAACTTGAATGAGTCTCCTCTTCTGTCTCGTAAAAGGAAGCAGTCCTCCGAGGATCAACCAGCACCGCCTCCTGAACCATCAGTGCCTTCTCCGCCAAGACCCTCTTCCTCTACCTTCCGGCGAGAAGCTGCGTCTTCCCCCACTGTATGGCCTGATTTTAACGAGGACTTTCCTTTTCAGCTGTTCGACTCCTTTGTTCGGGAGACCGATGACCATCGGTTCGGAAACAGTTCGATCAGGGATTTGATCGAGGAGGGCATGAGTTACCAGGCTAAGGTGAGTTGGTTCAATTGAAATATCTAGGGATCATCTGTTTCTTCTACTAATTCGCTTTAAATGTCTGCAGGCCAATGCTGTCTTCGGGAGACTTCTCCCCCGATACAGAGAGTCTGAAGCCGAAGAAGATGCGGCCAGGCGAGAGATGGCCACTATGGCTTCTGCTCTGGAGAGGGAGAGAAGGGCTCATGGTATCACTATCTTCAATAAAGAAGGCCTTCAGAAGGACTTAAATAAGTTGAAAGAACAGTTGGAGACATCCGAGGCCACCCATCAGCTGACCGTTACTTCAAACATAGACCTGGTTCGTCGGAACGAGGTTCTTGTTGGGAAGAACGAGACGATGGTGAAGACCAATAAGAGCTTGGCTATACAAGTACACGACCTTGAGGCCAGGGATCTGAGACATCTGAAGGAGCGGGCAAAACTCGAAGAGGAGCTCCGCGAACTTCGGGCTCTGAGAGACTTGGGTCCTCCTCTAACCGGAGATCTTCGGAAGGAAATCCAACAAGAATACCGAAAATCTGCTGAGTTGAACGAGGAGATCATCCAGATGTTCTCGGATGGATACGACGAATGCCGAAGCAAAGACAAGTCAAGACTTGTCGCCGCCAAGGTTGAACCGACTATCCTGGACTCTTCGGAAGACGAAGCCGATCTCTGAAGATGGTTTTCTTTCCCTTAGCTGTAGGATTTTTGTAAAGCTTCTATCGCTTTGTAAACATCATTGTGTAAATAAAATATCAGTGTTATCGGTATCATTCTTTATGACTTCGGTTTTCACTGTTTACCAGCACTTCAATATGGATTTAATTTGAAAAATGTACCAGCTCCTCCGTGGGCCTAACTTTAAATTGTTAATTAGCAACTAAGCAAGTCGTATAACAGGTGAGACGAAGCTAAATAACATGGCCTTCCGAACTCAACACTTAGAACGATTTAGGCAATAATAATAAAGTAAGGGAATACTTATTCGTTACCGAAGTGTGAGGTAGATGCCGCGAGGGATCGGACGAAGTCTGAATGACGATGCTTGTCTACCCCGAAGGGCCTGATAAGGTTCTTAGGATCACCGGACGGTGCGGTTATCATCGAATGGTCGACAAGTCTGCCCGAACCTTTTAGCTTTGGTGGCCATTGATTCTACCACCCTTGGTAAAAAACAATATAGGATCCAGGATTTGACTACCACACAGGGTATCAAATAGATTGGCTGCCATCGAATGGCCAGCGAGTCCTACCATACCTCCTTACTTCGGTGACCATTGATTTTACCACCCTTGGTAAAAAACAATATAGGATCCAGGATTTGACTACCACACGGGGTATCAAATAGATTGGCTGCCATCGAATGGCCAGCGAGTCCTACCATACCTCCTTACTTCGGTGACCATTGATTTCACCACCCTTGGTAAAAATCAATATAGGATCCGGGATTTGACTACCACACGGGGTATCAAATAGATTGGCTGCCATCGAATGGCCAGCGAGTCCTACCATACCTCCTTACTTCGGTGACCATTGATTTCACCACCCTTGGTAAAAATCAATATAGGATCCGGGATTTGACTACCACACGGGGTATCAAATAGATTGGCTGCCATCGAATGGCCAGCGAGTCCTACCATACCTCCTTACTTCACTGTGACATTAGGACAGATGCGAAGATCAGTTGTGAAAAAAGTGACTTTTTATTGATGATGAACGGTTATGTACAGACTCCCAGTGGACTGACTTGGTTTCTATTGAAAGTACTTTCGGAGCCTGCCTGCGTGCCATGTGTTCTGAATTTCGGATCCATCCAAGGCCTTCAGTCGATATGTCCCGGGCTTTGGTACTTCGACCACTTCATACGGTCCTTCCCAGTTCGGCATCAACTTCCCAGTGTTCTGCGGTGTAGATGCTTCGGCCTCTCTGAGAACGAGGTCTCCCACCTCGAATCTTCGGAGCTTTACCCCTTTGTTGTAGTGCTTGGCGACTCTTCTTTGGTAGGCTGCTAACTTGATCATAGCCATTTCTCTGACTTCCTCTAGCAGGTCCAAGTTGGCTTTTAATCCCTCGTCATTGTAGATCTCACTGAACTGACTAACTCGAAGGCTTGGAGATCCAATCTCAATTGGGACTAAGGCATCAGTGCCGTAGGCCAGTCTGAAAGGTGAGTCCCCTGTTGTTGTCCTCGGCGTAGTCCTATAAGCCCACAATACGCTGAGCAGCTCTTCCGGCCATCTTCCTTTGGCTTCGTCCAATCTGCGCTTGATCCCGTTTAGGAGTGTTCTGTTAGTCACTTCGACCTGCCCGTTCGATTGCGGATGAGCCACTGACGTCTTCCTGTGCTGAACCCCCAGCTCCTTCAGAAAGCCTTCAAATCTTGATCCCACAAACTGACGTCCGTTGTCTGATATCACCACTTGAGGGATCCCGAAGCGAAACACTACGAATTCTTTTATAAATTTCAGACACTCCTGTTCCGTTATCAGCCGAAGTGGTTTCGCCTCGACCCATTTGGTCATATAATCAATGGCGACGATGACGAAGCTGACCTGCCCCTTAGCCTTCGGTAACGGACCCAGTATATCAACCCCCCAGACAGCGAAGGGTATAGGAGATAGAATCGAGTATAGCTCTTCCGGTGGCTGATGTGGGATCGGACTGTTGAGCTGACATTTATCACACTTTTTCACGTATTCCGTAGCCTCCTTGAAGATCGTTGGCCAGTAGTACCCCTGCCGAAGAACTTTGTATGCCAGCGACTTAGCCGCCATGTGATCACCGCAGATACCCTCATGAACTTCCCGAAGGGCGTACTCTGCTTCGGACGGGACCAGACATTTCAATAATGGTGACGAAAATGCCCTCCGATAAAGATCCCCGTCAATGAGAACGAAGTAGGCACTTTTGTATTTGACCTTTTTTGCTAACATCTGATCCGAAGGAAGGACGCCGTCTGCCAAATAATTGATGTAGGGAGTCATCCAGCAGTCAGGTCGCTCGATACACATCACCGAGTCATGTTGAACACTAGGCTGCTGTAAGACCTCCAGATAGATTGACCCGTTGAACACGACAGCATCTGTAGTGGCTAACTTTGATAAGGCATCGGCAATAGAATTATGGTTACGCTCTACGCCTTGAAATTCGTGAAAAGCAAAGTATCGGAGTCGGTCTTTCAATTCTGCCAAGTACTTGATCATCCTCGTCCCCCGAGCTTCATATTCTCCTGATAACTGCTTGACGACCAACTGAGAGTCACTATAGATACTCAATTTCTGGACTTCTAGGCTCTTCGCCAGCCGAACCCCAGCTAGAACGGCTTCATACTCGGCCTCGTTGTTGGTCGCCTTAAACCCGAATCTAATGGCTTGTTGTACCTTGAACCCTTCCGGACTGGTCAGAATAATCCCTGCTCCACTGACATTCACTGTGGAAGACCCATCTACGTACAGTGTCCATGTATTCTGACCGTGCTGAAGAAGTGTAACAGTTCGATCAGATGTCCTCGTTTCCGGCGACTCGGCATCTGCCTCGGTAAAGGAACATTCTACCACAAAGTCGGCCAAAGCTTGTCCCTTGATAGCGGTTCGGGGATGGTATTCGAGGAAAAACTGGGACAATTCCATGGTCCATGCTGCCAATCTCCCCGAAACCTCCGGCTTGCCCATTACCTTTTTCAGTGGTTGATCTGTGTAGACGATCAAGAGCCTACCCTGAAAGTATTGCCGAAGCTTTCGGCTAGCAATTACTAAAGCAAAGGCAATCTTTTCAATATTTGGATACCTGGTTTCGGCGTCTCGTAGGACGTGACTGACGTAATAGACCGGGTGCTGCTTTCCGCTGATCTCCCGAATCAACACCGCTCCAACGGCTAAGGGACTTGCTGCAAGGTATAGATATAAGGTTTCTTTCGGAGTGGGTTTTACCAATAGGGGAGCAGAGGACAGATAGGTCTTTATGCCTTGGAAGGCTTCTTCACAGAGCGAGGTCCATTGGAAAGTTTTAGCGTTCTTCGGCCCCTTCAGTGTGTCGAAGAATGGTAGACACCTCTCTGCGGATTTGGACATGACCCTCCTCAGAGCCGCAATTCTACCGGTCAAGCGTTGGACGTCTTTAAATGATTGAGGAGTCTTCATGTCAAGGACTGCTTGAATTTTCTCCGGATTAGCTTCGATGCCCCTCTGGCTAACTAGATACCCCAAGAACTTTCCCGCACCGAGGCCGAAGGTACATTTTGCGGGATTAAGCCTCAATTTGTGCTGTCGGACAGTCTGGAAACATTCCTCCAGATCATCCAAATGTTTCTGAACCTGCCCGCTTTTAACGATCATGTCGTCCACATAAACCTCCATATTCTTTCCCAGCTGCTTGTGGAAAATAAAATTCATCATTCTTTGGTAGGTTGCTCCAGCATTTATAAGGCCAAAGGTCATCTTCTTATAGGCGTATACCGAACGGTGTGTAATGAATGCTGTCTTCGGGATATCTTCCCTACACATAGATATTTGATGATAACCTGAAAAAGCATCCATAAAGCTTAGTAGAGCATAACCTGAAGTTGCATCAATAAGTTGATCAATATGGGGTAAAGGATAAAAGTCCTTCGGGCAAGCTTTATTTAGGTCGGTGTAATCAATGCAAACTCGCCATTTCTGGTTTTGCTTCTGCACCAATACTACATTGGCCATCCACTGTGGGTAGTCGATCTCAAAAATGAAATCAGCAGCCAACAGCTTGGCGATCTCTTCGTCAATTATCTTCTGTCGCTCGGGTGCGAAGATCCGTCTCTTTTGCCGAACAGGCTTCTTCGAGGGATCCACCTCCAATCGGTGCTCAGCAACCCTTCTGCTAATCCCAGGCATGTCCTTTGGTTCCCATGCAAAAATGTCCGCATAGCTGCGAAGGAGTTCCATAAGATTTGTCCGAAGAGGCTCTGGTAGACCCAAACCAATTTTTACTGTCTTGTCCGCTTTCCCGAGGACCAACTCGATCTCCTCCGTCTCCCCCGCAGGTGTTACCAATGGCTCGGAACTGCTTTCAGTGAAGGGCTCAATCTCGATTGCCATGGTTTGTTTCTGTTTACTAACTCCTACTCCGGAAGAGATGCACGCATTCCGGTAACAGCGTCGGGCTAGATCTAAATCCCCAGCCACCTCTCCGACTCCGTGCGCTGTGGGGAACTTAATCTTGAAATGGGGGATGGAAGTCACGGCTTGGAGAGCCGTCAGGGTAGGTCTTCCCAGTATAGCGTTGTAAGCCGAATCTACATGCACAACATAGAATTTACACATTATTTCCGCCTGCTGAGGGGCTGTGCCGAAGACCACTGGGAGTTCGATAGTGCCTGCAACTTTGACCGGATCGTTGCTGAAACCATATAGAGGAGTCTCCTGCCCAACTTCCATCTTTCGCCCTTCAAGATGCATTCTTTGATATGCGTGGGCGTACAGAATATCCACTGAAGACCCGTTATCTATCATCATACGCTTCATGTCTACCGAGCCCACTTGCGCGGTGATCACTAATGCTCCTTCATGTGGATCAATGGGCTCCAAAGGATAGTCCGTGTCTGTAAAAGATATAATAGTTCCGGGAAATGGTCTATCCACCTTTGGAGAGGCACCTGATATGGACATAACCGAATCCAGATACCCCCTTCTCTTTCTTCCTACCAATTTCCCCGACGTTCCCCCTGTTATTACGTCGATGACATGCCTTGGTGGCGGGTTCGGGACGGGCTGCACAGGAGGATCTGTTAGAACTGACTGAACGGTGCGGTCGGCACCTTGGTGACTCTTTTCGGCCACATATTGGACCAACAAACCGCTCTGGATCTTTCTTTCCACAAAATCCTTAAGATTACAACACTCATTGGTGCCATGGCCTGCGGCTTGATGATAGTTACAATATTTTCGAGGGTTGCCCTGCCCGGTCCTATAGTTGTCCCTCGGTGGCTCAAAGAACGGCTGGTTTTGGATTTGGTCTAGAATCACCGATCTGTCCGTGTTCAGTTTGGTATAAACCTTATTCACCTTCGGGGTCGAAGCGGGCGGACGAGCATCTCCTTGTCGCCACGAGTTGTTGAACTTCTTGGAACGACTCTCCGATCTATCACTGTACCCCCCAGTCTTTTTCGGATCATCCCGGGTTCTAGGGGCATCTGCCTCCTTCATCTGTTCCGTAGAGGAACGCTTCAAGCTACTCATAGCCTCTTCCACAACGATATAACCTTCTGCCTTGTCGAATGCCTCTGCCAGGCTTTTCGGGTGATTGAACATCAACTTTTTCACCAGCTTCTCCGACTTTACTAGGTCTAGACCGTTCTGAAACAAACCCACGGCTTGGAGATCGTTCAAATCAGACACCTGGCCAACGGCTTCTCGGAACCTCTTCACATACTGACCCAAAGACTCATCGGTGTACTGTCTGACCTGTGCCAAAGAGCCCGTGGGCTTCCCTCTCCTTCGGTTACTCCCAAAACGAGCATGGAACTTGTCGCAGAGTTCGGACCATGAGGAAATTGAATCTGCCGGTAAATTTCCCATCCACTGCCTCGCGTCCTTTCTCAACGTCGTAACAAACATATGGCACTTAGCAGCGTCAGCGAAATCGTAGTAGTCCATCAACCGGTCAAATGCTTGGCTGTGGTCGTAAGGATCTCCCGAACCGTCGTAACTTTCCAAGTGAGGCAACTTCTTAGAGGTGTCCGCCTTCTCCTTAAGAATGTCCGAGGAGAACGGGGATGCTTTCTTTCCCGGAGTATTCTTCACCTGTTGGACCTCGGCCAACTGCTTCTGGAGCGCCTTCAGTTCTTTTACGAGGTATTCTACTCCTTCCGGTTGCGACGACACTCCCTTCTCCGACGACTCTCTCTTTCTCGGAGTAGGTCGGTCGTTGATCATGATACCCCCAACCTCCGAAGGACTCTCGCGACGACGGTCTTCTGAGCGAAGTACCCGACTTTCGGGTGTACGGCCCCCGGACCTGCTTCGCCTCTGGGTCCGACGACTGTGGTGGGAATGTGTGACAATGAGTGCCCTCTCCATGCTCTCTGGAGTTCGTTCTCTGGATCGGCCTTTCCTACCACTTCGGGTCTGCCCTGCAGGGACGTCACGACGGAATGCTTCCTTCGATCTTCGAGGAGTAGGGCTCCTCGATCTTTCTCTCTCCCGATGTCGGCTTTGAAACCCACGTTCTGACTGAACCGGCTCCTTCCCGCTGCGATGCACACGCCTTTCAGACGGGACGTAACTCGATGCTTCATCCCTCAACTCCTCCATCCGGGACATCTGCTCGGCTATATCCTGCCTTTGCTTCATGAGTGACTCCATGGCCCTATCGGCCTCTTCCGCCATCTTAGCCAATCGGGAGGTCTTCTCGTCGTGGTCTAGCTGTTTCCGGCCACGGCCGGATTCCTTATCCGTCGTGAAGATTAACTTTCTCTTAGCTTTGCCCACGGCTCTTGGACGAGAGTCTCCATGTGACCGCTTGGAGGCTGTGCTAGCATGAGCACTTAGTGTGGGCCTCAAACGATCTCTAACAGAAACTCGTGGTGGTGAGTCACCAACAGTCATCGGTTGTCCTTCAGGCGTGTCTGCTCTGCTCTTCTCCATCCTGAGAGCGTGGAACAAATAAATGTTTGTGATTGAAAGCTCTGAAACACTAGAACAGCCCTCCTTCTAGCGCCAATGTTAACGCCAAGATCTTTGATGACGTCCCAATCACGTAAGACGCCCTAATCCTGCACAGAAAACACGATCAACACCAAAAGCTTGACGGCTGGACCGTCGGGGGATAGCTCCGGCGTGAGAGTCAATACAGGTGTTCAAGGTTTAACAATGGAAGGTGTAAAAAATGTCTAGTGTGTTGAGCTAGGTAGAAAGTGTATGCGTACCTTTTGTTAGGAGACCCCCTTGCTAGGTTATACTCTCATGCTCGGTTTTGTGTGTCACCAACCATGATCTGACACCCCCTCTCAGTCACCCCTTGTCCCAGCCGACTGCATGCAGGTTATCACCTTTTTTCCACTGTTCCTGCCGTCGGCCGGATAAGATCCCATCCACATTAATGATCTGCAGGTGCTTGGTCAACTGCCCTACCCCCCTCATCATTACCAGTCAAAGTCTTAGATATTAAAAGATCTTATGGGCCGGCCACTTGACCCAGCCCATCATTAACGGGATACAACAAAGGCAATATAAATGTTAGGCCCAATGACTATAAGACTTAGTGATAAAGGTCCACTAGGCTAATTAAACGGATGGGCCCAATTAGTCGGGCCCAATGAAAGAAATATCAGGCCCCAACAGTGAAATTTCAGGAAGTTGATAAAAGATCATTGTTAAAAGACTTTGAAGATTTGAGTCCTAAGAAAAATATGTAAGATCATTGCAAATATTTAAATTTTTCGATACAAGGCTCTAGGACATTTTATTTGTACATTAAAATGTGATTAAATATCTTATGCATGCCTAAAGTATGTTACATTAATGTTTTATTGCCATGTGTTAAGACTTGTGTTTATTAAGATGTTATTCGTATAACACGTGGGCAACAAAGTTGTTGGAAATATAAATGGCATAGATATAATCATTATCTATTAGAAATCTAAATGCATATTTCTTGGAAATACATGATATATAATGATTGTATTGAGAGTTTGATATTTGTTAGCACTTTGCAATAATTACGGAACTAACACTATGATTTGTTTTGAAAAGAGTACTGTGTTATGATTATAATCTTTTAAGAGGGTAATGCTTGAAAAAGTCAAATGGAGATATACTCGGTTATTTGCTTCTAACTGATATAATTTTTAAGTGATATACTCTATTTGATTCATACTGATCTTTTCTATCATTTTCCAACGGAAATATAATTGGACGTTGCAATTGTTATTTTCTAACGTATACATCTTTTATGAAGCAACGATAATTATATTAGACTATAAATGAAATTGATGTCAGTGGAAAATTACAACACTTAAATCAATTATTGCACTCATATATACTTGAAAAGTAATTTTATCTTTTGTGCAAAATTTTCAACTGCTGTGCTATTACAATTCTGATTATTTTCAGCATATTTTCGTGGGCTATAAATCGGTAATATCTTTCTATTATTAATTGATCATTGCATACATTTAGTTGAGCCTTGCATTGTCAAATTATTTATTTGTTTTGATCATTAGACCTCTATAAATTGTAATCTTATATTGTTAGACTAAGTGTTGTCTAAGGGTTTTAATCCAGGTCGATTAAGGTTTGTTTACAAACAGGTTCAAGGAAGCATAGGTGCTTAAGGGGTGCATTGGTGCACAAGGAGCAAGTGTGCTCTTGTGAATTATTGTAATTCAATTTGATAGAATCTGTATTGTAACAAGGGTCATTTTTAAAGAAATAAAATTTAGTCTCCAATACTAGTTGGTATTGGACGTGGAGTAGGTTATTATATAGAGGGTAATAACCGAACCACGTAAAAATCTTATTGTTATTTTCTATTACTTGCTCTATCTTTATATCTCACAAGTTAATTAGTTTGCTTAAATTTAATTATCTGTTTTCACAAAATATTTTATTTAGCTTACAAAAACACCAAGATATTTTCATAAACAAAAGTTTAATTCGGTAGACCATATTCATTCAGCAAGCTGTTTTCACAAATATAGTTGACTACATTCCGCAATTGGATTTAAAGTTTTTAATTGGTCATAGTTTGTATCCACACTTATTCAACCCCTTCTTCTAAGTGTGCCTTATCTGAATTTCATTGGTCGTGATTTGATACATATTCAAATAGATACTTGATATATTCTCTTATATTATATACACAATTTAATAAAATTAGAACAAATAGTTTTTATTATTTATTATTTTTTTAATTTTAATTGTATTTTTTATTTGTAAAGTGTCATTGTATATATATTTTTTAATTTTTAAGTAAAATATTAAGTTCAATTGGTAATTATATATATTATAAAAATACTTACTATGTCGAGACTCGAATTTGAGTTTGAATTCGAATTTCGCGAGTAGTTTGAATATATTTATATCCGATTCGGATTGAATTCGAGTAATAAATATATATATTTGAGCCGAATCAAATTTGAGTAGAGTTTTTCAAATACAATTCCATTCCGAGTCTAATTTGAGTAAAATTTTTGACCCTTATTTACCAAATTGGATAAATGACTGCAGCGATACTAGTTGCAGCAACATTATAACAAAAAATATTCTCAATATTTTATAATTATTTTTGGTGATATATTTTATACTTAGGTACTGTTAACGATTTTATTTATTATTTTTGGTAATATATTTTATACTAATTAGATACTGTTGGATCCCACGTAAATTTGTAACCTATTAATTGTCGTGAAATTTCGATGCTCAGCGATGGTGAAATATTATTCATATTTTTCTATATATAACGAATGATATTATATTTCTTATTAGGCTAAAGTGTTGATAAATTTGATCATAAAATTATTAACTTAAAATAAATAATAATATCATAGTGAGAATTAATTACGATATTTTCATATTATTTTTTAATATTTTTACACGTAGGACCCACGTATTGATTGATGTGTTAAATTTTTATTAACTAATGTATACGCTCTGCGCGTAAAAATATCAAAAAAAATAATATAAAAATATCAGTTCCCTCAATTATACCCCATTTAATAAGATAAAAACTCGCTCAGTTCGAATGTAGAAAAAAAAAATGGGAAAGGCTTGTTTTTTCTTAATAGATTATTCATTAAAATATCTAGAATTGTTTAGCCGACTCATATATGGAGACTGGAGTGGTAGGGTCATTAAATATGAATGCATGTGTAAGGGTGTGGAATTATTTGTCGGCGTTGATTAGCGCTAAATAATTATTTTGGTCCTTGTATAATATAAATTAATTTCAATTTTGTTTATGTAAAATTATTTTTTTCAGAATAGTCCTTGAACTCTAAAATAGAGAAATAATTTAGTCTTTTTAAACTTATATAATGACGTGGCTTTTCTTTTTTTATATAAAAATTATTCCAACATTTATTTTAATAATCTAAGTGAGAATTAGCAAAAGAGAAATTACTATTTTGACAAATTGTGTAGAATTCTTTCTGCGTACAAATTAAATTGAAAAAAGAAGGTGAAGATTATATATGATCAAAGTTGTGACAAGTTAAACTAATAGTGCACATAAAATAATAATTCTTGTTGAATCTCAAGTTCTAAATTTAATAAGGGCGGGGTATTTCTTGGATATTTAGTACTAAGGTTTTCAATTTATTTATTGAGATATTTAATGTAATAAATATAATTTTGAGTATATAGTAATTATTGTGGAATCATTTTTTTTTCTAATTTAGACTTACATTTATATTGCTCTTTATCAAAGAAATTATGTTTTTTAATTTACTCTTGTGCATGTAATCTCAGAATTAATTATTTTTTTATTTTTTGAACATGCATATATGTTTATTATTTATAATATCACTTTCTCTAGGTGTTCATCGTTTATAACATTGTTATTTAATTTGTGTTATCATTGAATCATGTTATGATCACTGAACCATTAGAAACAAAATAAATTGAAATTTTATACTTAATGCAAATTCTCAAGGAATCTAAAATTGCGTGAGAATGAAAAAAATATGTACATGTATGAACTTCATATAAGAATCTAAATAATAAGGAACAAATATGTGGTGGCTAAGTTGTGGAGAAAAATAAGTATAAATTTATAAATATATTACTTAGAAAAAAAAGTTCGAAACATTACTCAATAAAAAATGTGATTAAATAAAACTTGTTTATCCTTACTAAAAAATACTTATCCATGTTGACACTTAATTATATTTTTGTAAAGAGCCACGTCATCATTGCTTTTAAGAAAAAAAGATTAAATTATGCCTCATTCTTAAAGTATAAGGACTATTGTAAAAAATAAAATAAAATTATACATGAATGAATTTAAAACCAACTATAAAGTACAAGTATCAGAATGATTGGGCTAAGTTTGAAAAACATGGATGCCGAAGGGTTTTCACATTGAAAATTAAAGTCTCGTACAGTCGTGGTTACTCCTTTAGGTTTATTTTTAGTTGATGTCTTTTTCTTTTGGATGTCTTGTGTTGATTGACAGGGTTTTTAATGTCATATATATATACTCCTGTATTACTACTGATCGTCTGTACTGATTCTTACGTCGGAGCTATCCCCCGACAGTTGAAGCCGTCAAGCTTTTGGTGTTGTCGTGTTTATTGTGCAGGATCGAACGTATTTCACGTGATTGGGACGTGTGGAAAGATCTTGGCGTTAACAGTTAGCATTTATGAAACATGAGCACATGTCCTTATCAAAAATATGTTAATTAACATTAAAATTTATAATTAATACTCCCTCTATTTTAAATTATATGATTATTATTGAGATTTTTTAAATTAAAAATTATGAAACAATAAAATTTATCATGAGTAATAAATACTTTTTAGATAGTTTAAAATTAATATTTGTCATTGTACTAATTAAAATTAAAAGAATATATATCAGTTTGAAGTACTTTAAAAAATTAATAATAATTAAATAATATGAAACAGATGAAGTATTAATTATGTTTGAGAAATAATGTAGTAATATGTCCTGGTGCTTTAAATAGTTTGTGAAAAGCAGCGTGAAGCAAATTAAGTACTTCTTTAATAAATAAAGAAGTTAAATTAAGTAGTGGGTACGTATGTACGTATGTACCAGTCGACCTGCGAAAAGCATTTAACAAATCTTCATGTCCACGTCCCTGCAGGACAAAATTCGATCATAATGCAGAGAAAGAATAATAATAATTAAATCATATGCAAACTTAATTTAAGTTTATTAATTATGTAGGAAGATTTGAAACAAGTAAAAATCTGAAACAAGTAATAATTAATATAGTCAAAAAGATCGACCGACTTATACTTTATGCATCTTAATTGTATGTATGAAATCTACGTCCTTCTAGACTAGACTAGTCTCAATTTATACAAATTAATATACATATGTATAGTATAATGAGAAATTACATGTGCTTAGGCAGCTTAGCAACATAAAAAATAATTATAAAAAAAATAAAAGAGTACACATGATACCGTACGTGATATAAATTTAAAGTTGCAGTCTAATTTTCTTCCAAAATTAAAAATATATTTGTAAGCATGAAGATTCATGCTCTAGAAATTAAATTAACATGAAGAACTTCTACTCCAATTCCACTTGGGAAGAACTAAGAGCTTATGAGACTAGCTTACTTGGTCATTAATTAACAAGCAAGTACAATTTGATGAAATATAAGATGTACAGTGAAATTAATTGAAAATATCTATACATACATACATACAGTGCAATTAATTGATAAAGCAGATATTTTCGTCCTCGGACCCACGCTGGTGGACAAGTTCAATAGCTAAACTATAAAAAATACAGATCAAATGCCAATTTGTATTTCAATAAATTAATTAATCAACAAACTTTTATTATATTATATTTGTTAGTAGTAAAAAACAATGACGTTGAAAAATATAAGTAGACATTAGACATTTTCTTTAATTCATTGGATGTTCTCCTTAAGAACCCCACCTTCGTGGCTGGTGGACCAATTCACAAATTTTTTAGTTACTTAGTACTCCCTCCGTTCTGTTATTTAATATAAATCATTTTAGAATTGTGTACAAATATTAAAAAAATAATTGTATAGTATTGAGGAAAAAATAGTGAGAGAATTAAAATTATATTTATTAGTACTTGAGATAATATTGAAAACTAAGCAATTAATATTTATTTGAAATTTTTAAACGATTTATATCAAAAAATAAAAATAATTATTTAAAAGTTAAAACGATTTATATTAAGAAACGGAAAGAGAACGTAGAATATCATATGAGATGGGAAGTTTCTACTGTACTAATTACGCCCCTCGGTATTTAAAAGGTCATAAATCCACCTTCTTTCCAATATTGAGTTTCAGTACGTACTACTTCATATAAATTATCAAGGTGTGGCATGCAAAGATCGAGCTACTTACCTTAATTCCCTCAGTCGGTAGGGATACAATAAAATTTCAATAAATAAATATTCGGTAAAGTAATAATGTCATTTAAATAATAATTTCTTTCAGTCCTAACTTAAATATGTGTAATAAAAAAATAATCTCGCAAAATGCATTAGTAATAATTTTTTTTTGAATTCTTAAGGCCCAACGAAAAATATAAATTAATAATTACTAAATTTTTTACAAAAATTTATATATATAATTATTCTTGAATTTTTTGTTATAATTAAGACTGAGCAAAAAACAAGTATAACCGAAAAATTGAACACAACCAAAATAATTTAACCGAAATATTCGGTTATTTTTATTATTTTGATTATATCCAAATTTTTATACGATTTTCGATTAATTTTTACAGATATTGATTTTGGGTTATTCTGTCCGAACAATACTTGTTAAAATAAGACTATGCACTCAGCCCATTCATTCATTGCTCTTATCCACAATTCCACAGCAGTCAGTCTCTTAATCTTGAATTCTCTCGTCCCATTACTGAGTCAGATCTACTTTACTCTCTGTCTCTCTCTGTCCCTCAGATCTCGAACTCTCTCAGATCCAGACGACCGGACCAGACGGCAGACGCCCAGACCCAGATCTCGATTTCTATCATCGGTCGACGCCGACGGCCAATCGGCCATCGCCTCGGTCCTTCATCTCGACGGCCATCGACGGCCAATCGGCAGACGCCCGATACGGAGTTTCCTTCAACTTTGATTCTTTGACTGTGAGAACTGAGAAGTTCTTTCTTCAAGGGAATTGAGATGTTTCCATGGCGAAAGAGATTGCCGGAGAGTTGGAATCTCCAGCCATGGCTTCTCAAAGATGTTTGAAAGGCTTCCGCAGGCTGCCATGGTTTGCCTCTGTATTATTATCATTTTTGGATGATAAAGTGGACAAACAAATAGAACAGAGGAGTAAACAATAAGTTCCTTTTTTAGAGACAGAAAGACATAGGAGAGAGAGAGGCCATGGAGGTTAGATAAAGTAAAAAAGAAGGTGCTATTTGTTGTGGAATGCTGTTTTTTAGGGTACATTGTATAGTGTTTGATATAATAGTTCTAATTTAATAGCCAGCCAGCCATGCTCTCAGTGAATACCTATTTTTGTTTTTAAATTGTGTAATTTTTATGCTTTCGCATTCTGTTTTCGTGAAGTCCTACTGGCTGTTTAAATTCGGTTATTAACCGAATAACTTATTCGGTTATTGGACATTTCAATTATTTATTCGGTTAGTAAAAACAGGACAGTTTCGGGTATCGGTTATAACCGAATTACTTGTTCGGTTCGGTTAATATCCGAATGCTCATTCTTAGTTATAACAACCATACAATAGACAGTCAATCAACAATATTCATATAAAAAGACATTTTTTCTTTTGAAAATATGCATTTAAAGTTGCTTATTTTTTTTTTACACTTAAACTAAATTCAACCCAATCCTTAACTTTTGTAGTGCATACACAACTTTAGAATAACTTAAAACTTTTTATTTCCAAAGACATTATAAGTTTTATCAATTCTTTTTAACTACTTGTTGTTTACGTTGACATGTAATTCATCACGTAATGTCCAATTCCAGCTCTTTTGGATTAGTTTTTCAGCAATAAATTACTTTTCGCCGTTTACAAAGAAAACACGTACAATATCCTGATCATGCGGGGGTGGAGAACTTGAGTATGACATAAGTTTCTAGTAATTTAATTGTTTGCAACTCGAGTAATGCTAGTGTTAAAAAAATTAATACAAAATAATGTTTGAAAATATATAGATGGGTTCAGTAATTAAATCCAACCACAAACATACGGTCTCATTTTTTCTTTACGTATGCACAAATATAAAAAGATACATAACAAAAATATATATTCTTCTTTTAACTTGAAACATATACTAATAATACACATCAAAAACTTACTCGAACCCAAACCTGATGGCTGAACGCAATATATATATATATATATATATATATATATATATATATATATATATATATATTGCACAGATTTCAAATCCTGGCTTTTGGTCCCAAATTGTAGCCAGCGTAACGCAAACAAGATGATAAGAAACTTCAATGTAGACGCAAGTTCTACTTTATTTTGGTACTCTACAAGGACAAGGAGGAATAAGAATCATTTGAAAAGAAACTAGAAAGCCAAAATACGAGAAAAAACTTCAGTCATTTGAAAAGGGATTGAGGAGAAAGTTCCATTCCATATGACCTTTCTTTTCCCCACATTGCATGTAAAGTTTCTGTCACTTATATATTTTCTGGGAAAAAATAGCTTACAACAAGGTTAGAACAAAAGGTTCCATTCGGTATTAGTGTAGAAGAAAGAACCATGAAAAGACCAAAACTGCTGCGCTTCAGGTCCCTTCCATTACTTAGTTTCAAACATTGCTCTGTGGTTCACTTTGAAGGAAATAACGAGGCAGCGACCTTCTTCATTAACCTTGTTTCCGAGTCTTGTTTCCTCTTCGTCTAACTGCAGGCTGCCAGCTGTGGAAGCACATCAATGACCGGCCATATTTACCTACAAATAATGGAGTTAATTTGAACAATATATATATAGATAGATAGTATAAACTTCTAGGTCAATGAATTTTCCATTAGCTTAAATTGGGAAGAATAGCCTGTAGGTTGTAGGGTTAAATGTTTTTTACATCATTGTACTTTAGGTCAATTTACAAATGCCTAATTATATTTTTTTTCTTACAATCAACTTACTCAACTTTTGTTTTCTTAAATAAATTTGAATTTCCTTCCTGATCGTTAAATTTTTAACAAAAGTTTGACGTGGACTTTCATTTAAATATTTAAATAAATGATTATTTCGTTCTTAAAAGTTATTTACTTAGTTCAAGACAGGCTAAAAGGGCTCGGGGGTCAGAAAAGATGGGTAAGTCTAGAGCCAGACGACTCGTAAAGAGATAAACCAGATGCCCCATCTATTAACTTAGACGAGGAGTCTCGTCTTAAGCACGAAACCTGCTCTGAGTAGTCTCTCTTTGATCTTTTAGATGGATAATCATCAACAAGGCTAAGAATCTGTTCTTTCAACAATTTTTTACACATTATTTATAACTCACCCATTAAAACAAATTTACCCACTAAAATATTCGACTCGATCCAACTACAAATATGATAATAAATTATAGATATGAACTCTTTTTCATCTTCTACTTCCAACTACTATCATCTAGATCTGATAACCAATGTTTACCATCTGTGAAACAACTCGGGTCAAATCCTGAGTCCGGGACAAATTCTGGGTCAAATCTAAGTCCGAATCGAATCCATCCAAACAAGACCTTAAACCACTAGCACAATAGTATCTTCTTGCGTCATCGTAGCCCACGATTCATCCAAAAGGTGATGACTAAAGGTACTATTGTTAGTAACTTAATTCCTTATATACAGACGATTTTTACACATCTTTCGATATGGGACTGAGGCGTTACAAAATCTCCCCCTTAAATTTCTGACGTTCACGTTAGAACCAATCACACATATAGTTCACAGATATTTGTCTCTCTAGCCATTGTAGGATAATACTGGGTAACTTCGTGTCCCCACCTCCGGACCTCCCTATCTCTATTGTGGGATAATACCATCAACCTTCTTATCCCCACCTCCGGTAACCAGATCGGATGACGCCGAACTTTCGAGAGTCGACTTTGACACCATATGAAACAACCTAGGTCAAATTCCGAGTCCAGAACAAATCTTGGGTCAAATCCATCCAAACAAAAGGCCTTAAACCACTATCACAATAGTATATTCTTGGGTCATCTTAACCCACCACATGTTTATCCAAAAAGTCATGACTGAAGGTAATATGGTTAGTAACTTAATTATTTATATATACAGACAAATTTTTCTCATATCTTTCGATGTGAGATTGAGGTGTTACAATCTGCATCCAAATTAAACGGGAAGTAGGAAGCATTCTGCGATGAGGTAACTAGGAGCCAATCATTATCAAGTTTGACAACATGATTTAAAATGAAAATAAAGTCGGGCAAGAGGATGATTTCGGGATCTATGAGGATAAAGTCTGGCAAGGAGATGTTATATGTATACTCGGCAATTTTATTTTGCCAACCACCAAGATAATCAAGTTGAATAACTTTCTAGCAAGTGATTATTCCCTCTAAATATACCCTACCTAAACATCACAAGCAGGGATTACATCAAATAAAATGGTCCAAATTATTTTAGAAAAATTACCACTCCAAAAAACATAAACCAAAGTATTTGTATATATATAGCTTCACATTCATAAGAAAAAAAGAAAAAAAGAAAAAAAGAAAAAAAATTGAAAAAGGGATTACGTGAAGTCGATATTCGGTTCAACAGAAACCCGGGAACCAAAGACGACAACAAAGGAGAAAACAGAGGAATAACAATTATATTTGCGAACAAACCAAGCCATTATCTAATAGCTACAACTTGCTTATCATCTAGAAAATTTTGCGGGATTGAAGTCTGCATGTCGCGCCAATGGTGTGGAGAGAGAGGAGAAATAATTTTCTTATTTTTTGTTTGATTAATTATTAAAAATAATAATAAATGAGTTAATAAAGCACATCATCAGTTATATTGCCAAATCATGATTAAGGTGGAATTTCTCTTTCCTAATCATACGTCAACTCAACTTTCTATTAAAAGTCAAACTTGCTTAACGGTTTTTGTATTGTTTTGTTAGAAAACAAAAGTTTAATTAGTTAATTGTAAGAAAAAAAATTATAGTTAGGCATTTGTAAATTGAACTAAAGTACAGTAATGTAAAAAATATTTAACCCGTAACTTGTATTATTTGACTAAAAAAACATACTTTTCTCTTGCAGATAACAAATACCGTTCTTTACAAGTGTAATAACAAATATAGTACTTATAATAAATTATTCCTTTCTACATAATAAAGCAAATTCAACATTTTGTTTCAATCCAATTTTTACTATTTTTTTTTCAGTTTCTATCCGAGTTATAATTCTAATGATATCAAAATTTCATAATCTATAGATATGAAATGTTATTGATGCAATGCCTATTCCATGTGTTAAGCACTTTTATTTTCTGTTTACTCAAAATTGGATATATATATATATATATATATATATGGGGAATGATCCATAGCATCTATTTGCTATAAATCAAAAAATAGCATATATCTTAACCATCCATTAGAAACATGAATGGCTGTAACTTAATATTAATATACGCCATCCGCTAGAAGTACTAGCGGACTGGGTTAATGAAATTTTCGGACAAAAATACTCCAAATCCGCTAGTACTTCTAGCGGATGCATATCCATTGAAAAAAGAATTGGGGAAAAACACAGCCCAGTTGGTGAAACACAGCGGAAACGAAGTTTGGCTTTCTGTTGTGTGATTTCTGCTCCTCATCATCTATAATCGCAATTTACTTTATATCGGCAACAAGTTGTCATATAATCGGTAAGTTTGTTATTTAATCTCCTAAATCTAGCGTTGCTGCAATTTTCCCCAATTCTCATGAACCCTAGTTTGCAATTTAGTACAGATCGGTAGCATATAGCATCTACAGAATTTAATCGATTGCTCTGTAAATCGGTTGTGAATTGTGGAAATTGTTCGTTGTTCGTCCATGACTAACAATTGAAGAAATTGGTTTATATCCCTCTTTTTCAATTTTAGGGATTTGATACCGAAGAATTTAGTTAATTTTACTTACATAGGATTAGGAGGAAAAAGAAAGGGAGAGATTATGGCGTTTGATATGGAGTCGGTGGCGGAGACAACGTCTGGGGCAGTTAGAGCTCTGTTCAGCACTACCGTCTTTAGATACATGCAAGACCAAATATCAAGCCGAAGTTCAAGGATCTGATAATCATCAAGTCAAATACAGGTTTCTTTCTTTATATATTACCTCTTCTGCCTAATCCTGTATTATATTGGACAAATTCTTTCTCCTTTTTATATGAATTATTGGGTTGATTTGGATTTGGGTTAAGAATTTATGCTCACCTTTCTCAGTAAACTACGAGAGCCTTTTTGATTTATATTTTTTTAATTAAAAAAATCATATATACAAATGGGTGATGAATGATGATAAGAATGTTAATGGGTTTTTTTTCTATTTTAAATTTTCATGTTTTTACCCATGTGTGTGTGCGCTTATGTGCCTAAAATCTTTACCCATGTGTGTGTGCGCTTATTTTGAATTTGGAATTTCTTTTACGAAATTGAGTAGTTATATATGCTGTAGATTATGGCAGTTACAGTGATTTCATTTTGCTAAACTTTTTAGGCTTTCTTTTGAACTCTGCTGAGGGAAAGCAAAGTAAAAGGAAAAGGAAAAAAAAAAGAAGATATGGAAAGAGGCAAAAAAAGAAAACAATGACTAAATCCTTCTACTATGCTTCTTTCTTTTCTCTACATTTTTCAAGTTCTAATCAAAGGCCGTTACTGAGGTCTGATCATGATAAATGCCCGTTTGGAAATAATCAAGCTAATGCTGTGTTTGCCAGTGGAATTTTCAGTAGATTCAAAAGAGTCTCCATGATTTGGTATGTTCAAAAAAGGAGGTCAAGAGGAAAGGTGGAGGATTTATTCCTCTTGGCCCAATAATTCCCTTTCCCACAGAAGTGAAAGGGAAATGGAGGAAGGAGTAAGAGAACTCTCCACCTTTATTATAAATGAATTAATCCCTCTATCTTTATCTTCAAATAAGTTAGTTAATCCCGCCATATTTCTTAATAAAGATATTTGACATGTTTTTCAAACGGAAGATGAAGATAAGATTATCTGGACAATGTACAGAGACATGTGGTGTTGTTGCCCCTCTTGGTAGACCTTTTACTTGTGCGACTATATTAACTTGTAGGAAGAAGCTTTAGGGATATGTGGTGTTGTGACAACATGGTTTTAAAAGGAAATTGTAAATTAATTTTTAGTTATAGAAATTACCCCTATTTTATGATAAAAATACTCGACGAACACTCTGATATGTTTTAGCTGTCAGCTTTTCAGGCAGTTTCATTTATTTCAAATTTCCAAGGGTGTTCGATTCTTCCATTTGGGATTGAATGTGGATAGAATTATATCTTTTATTAAGGTTCTATATGGTGCTGATCTGACTTTTTGTGTTCCTTAATATATTTTGTGCTAACGTAAAAGTTGGCTTTTTGTTCTGTTTTCAGCTGTGATGCAAACAGATGGATTTGATTACTTGAAGTAGAGTTGCCTTTTTGTCATCTCTGAATTGCTGGAGTATGTAGCAAGGATCAGTGAACATTCTGCAATTTCTTATGGTTATGGGACTAACATTATCCTTGAAGGTGATGACATGAATGGGAGGCGGGTTAAACCAAGGCTATACTAAGTTGAGAAAATCCTATATATTCACATCGGTTATCCAACAACGATTATAGTCCCGAGAAATTAGTCATTTTTGGATTGTGCAACAGTTATCAATCATATATAAGCATTTAATGGCTTACACTCTGTTTCTATAGTTGGTATTTCAATATTGAGAGCATAATGGTGTTCTTTTTGCATTCTTGTGTATAGAGATTCTAGTTATTATTTTTTCAATAATTGAATGTACTACCTCCATTCCTAAAAGATTGTCGTTTAAGGTTTTGGCACATGGATTAAGAAAGTATCATTTACCAAGTAAAATTTGTTTGAAATTTCATCACTACCTCTTTATGGGAAGTTGAAAACTATTAATACAACAGAGAGAATTTCTTGGGACAATGAGAGAAGGTATGGATAATATAGGAAAGTAAATAATTTATTCTCCTAGAAAGTTGTAAACGACAAACTTTTTGGAACAAATTTTTTCTTCTAAAACGACAATCTTTTAGGAACGGAGGGAGTATCATTTATGTAGTGGCCTAATAGATTACCGCTGGTTGATTTTGCTATTTTCGAGGTCATTGATTTTTAAATGTACCATTATTGTATTAGCCTAGTAGATTGGTCCAGAGATTGCATTGATGATGAAGTACCGTGGTAGATAAATCATTAAAATAGTATGCATCTGCTAGAAGTACTAGCGGATTTGGGGCATTTTTGTCTGAAAAATTCATTAACCTAGTCCGCTAGTACTTCTAGCGGACGGCGTATATTAATATTAAATCACAGCCTTTCATGTTTCTAATGGATGGTTAAGATGTTAAATGCCACTTTTTGATCCATAGCAAATAGATGCTATAGATCATTCCCCTACATATATATATATATATATATATATATATATATATATATATATATATATATATATATATATATAACTGCCAGTGTAAAGAAACTGAAACCTTTTCTTCTGATTAAACCCGGGAAGCAGAAGACCACGCAAAAAATAACACCACTAAAGGAAGTTTTGTATGAAACCAGTTGTCGATAGTTAGCATATGCTCAACCTAAATCACTAAATAGCTATGGTGGACAATTGGAGTTTAAAAGCCGCTTATCGCGGAAAAAGCAGCATATGATACATGATGCACAAATCAAGACAACTAACTGAAACAGTTATAAAATGAAACTATTATCTACAATTTAATGTAAACATGAGCACTAAGCAAATTAAGATGCTTTATGTAGTAGTAGAGCACAAAGTACATACTTCCAGGTGTCAAAAACTGAGCGAACTCGTTCAAAGATCTCAGCTTCTGTCCCTGTACCATTGATCTGCACGCAAATGGTTCCCACTTCCCATTACTATAACCTACATATAATTCTTAGAAAACATACTCAACAAAATTTCTAAAACAAAATTACAAATTGAATAACAGGAAGAGACCATAGATGCACTCAAGCACAAATAAATGAGTAAAAATAGGTAAACTTTTTTGTTCCTTTTAAGCCTAAGACTTTCTGAATAGAAAATTTGACAAAACAAATTACACCTGGTAGCAATCAAAATTAGACATAATATTCTCAAAAGTTAAATTTGAACCACTGTACTGTCCAGTAAAACAGGAAGCATTATATGTTTCTTTTCAAAAGCGTTCAGCATTATAATTCTCAACTATAGGATGATGTAATACCTTGTAAAGTATTCCTTTCTCAGAGTAGTAATTTATAACAGGAAGATTCAAAGATCTAAACACTTTAAGGCGCTCCTTGACTGTATCAATGTTATCATCAACCCGCCCCTGAACCAATGGTCCAAAACAACATCAAAGATTACTTTCCCCAGGGTTGGTAAGACGGATGGTTTTTTATGGCATTTTATTATTTAGACTGTTATTAATTTAAAAGTACCTCGTTACGGCTTAGCACTCGTTTCACCATCTCTTCTTCAGGGCAATCAAAGAAAAGAACAATATTTGGTTCTGCTCCAATCTGCACAAACATTCTTATAGTTACAATCCTGCAACAACAGTATGATGAAACAAGTAATTTCAGATTCTTTGGTTTTAGGCTAATTTTTGCAGCACTACTCTTGGAACATACGGTACATGGGCAGAATGAGGAGAGAGTTTCCATAAACCATAAGGAACTCACAATACGTTCATAGGCGATGCGATTCGCTTCAGTTCTTGGAAACCCATCAATTAGGAATTTATCATTTTCAGTGGATTCAATTGCCCTTTGAATCAGTTTGATCGTCACTTCTGAAGGAACAATTTTTCCTTTCTTGATTGTGCTAAGAATCATGGAACTGAAATCATATCTAGGCATCAATATGTCACATCACAAAATGTGAAGGTGTGCTGCCAAAAAAATATCTTAGCTAAAAGTTGACAGTCATACCCATTCTCACTATTTGAAGATATTTCCTTTCTTAACAGATCACCAGCACTTAGATGGGTGAATCCAAAGGTCTCAACAATCTTTGAACATTGTGTACCTTTTCCACTACCAGGACCTCCTGAAAGCGTAGAAATCAAAGATAAGCATTCTGAAAATCCGAGTATAGTTGCAAGCAGTAAATTGAGTCAGAGTTCACAAAATCGTCAGTTTGCATGATCTAGTGTCTTTTCACTCAACAAAAATGCAAGAAAAAAGGAACTGAGGGGGGGGAAATTGAGGCAAATAGTAATTGAGGTAAGGAGTTCACAGAAATCGTCAATTTGCATGATCTAGTGTCTTTTTCACTCATCGGATGCAAGAAAAAAGGAACTAGAGGGGAAGAATAGTACACAAGAATTGTAATTAATGTGTCTGTCATTGCCCAGAACAAAGGAGAAACAGCGGGTTAATACATATATTCAGGGTTCATTTTAATGAGAATATGTTCTCAATAAACGAAAAAATTCAAATGAAAGACATAATTTATGCACAAGTTTGTTCCTTGGGCACTGCTTAACCTTTGCAGGAGTAGGTTTCCCAACGGCTCAAGTGAGATAGGCTTTAACATGCTTAAGACAAATATGGAGTGCTTATAATAATAAGTATATAAGCAACAAGTGAAAAATAAGAATACCAAATCATTCTTCTAACCAGAAAGAAACATAAGTCACTTAATTATATAAAGTTATTTACCCAAGACAAAAGTGATGAATGGAGTTTTCTCTTTGGGGAAGGTTCCACCATCTGCCTACATCCAAATAAGTAAATTAAATAACACAAAATTTCATCTGCCAAAAAAAATCACTTGCTGGAACATAGATACTTTTTAGAAATAAAACTTTCTGCAAGGGATTAGTTAAGCCACATCTTCAAAATTCAAAATGCAAATGAAGAAGAAGAAATTATTCAATTATATAATCCAGGAACTAATCCGAATAAGACTGATATAATTACTTACAAACTTTCAAGTTGATTAGGATTTCACTGAAGATATAATTAGTTCAAAACTATTCAAGTTGATAGATTCTTAGTGAAGGTTCCACAAGCAGGCAAACCTGAAACAAAATTAATTGCAGTAAAAGAAACATCGATTGCATGAAATTGTTCGAGTTGAAGACACTTCAAGGCCAAGTAACAGTACAAAACTGGGATGTAAGAGAAAGCATGATGAGATAAGAGGGCATGCTGTTAGTATTCCTTCAAAACAGAACAGTGAACACAACAATTACGTAACACATCGCTTATTATCTGAGAAAGGTCTACAGAATTGATTCAATAGGGATTTATTTATTTTGCTAAATGCAAGTATGATAAACTCCACTATCCAAAGAAAAAACATAAATATGATAAATTCCAATGTTCAAAGGAAAATACAAACATTTTATAATATCTCATTATAAAAATTACACAAATTGGCAATTGAAGAAAAGTTTATAATTGAGACTGTTCATATTACGAGAACTAAAAATAAACAACATTATCTGATATACAAGATTATTATATGCTTTAAATACTTCAGTGCTAAATGCTTCCCATATCTTCAATCCATAGCTTGACTTCACCTTCAAACATAAATTTGGTAAGAGTAGTATATAAAGGGATTACTATCAGAATATAAGTGCAGCCATGGAATCACTAATCTAGCAAGTGAGAAAATAGCCATGTTCCAAAATATTCTGATGTTCTTTATTATTTTCCTGCTTGTGGAATGGAGTCATGGACTTGAGGAAAGGGTTTCAAAATATTTAATTGTATTTAACGACTAGAACTTCAAGGTCCACCTTTATATTCCATAACATTCCAATTTGTTGCTATAACTTTAATGAATAACATCATCCAATTGGCAGAAATGCCAAAATTAAATGCACAAAGGATTACCAGCTTGCACATTTTACGTATTATATCTTGGCTAGTTCATACTATTTCTACAAGAACTGTTTATTGCCAATAATTAGTAAAAGCATGTTTCTCTCCAACTAACTTTATTTCCTAGCAACTTATTATCAATTTTATTTTGAAGACCAATGAGTTGGCTGGTAAAGTTACATAAATACACTAGAAACACTTTTACTATACAACAAGCACGTTTTCATTCCATCAAGAAACTAATTCAATTTTTATTATCCACTACAACATTAAAACAGCATTATGTATTTTGATTAGTCTATTGGCATATTAGGTTGTAAAATTAAGCAAACTTCCAATCCTCAACAAGTCACAGTTAATTGTTAATACAATCATATATAAGCGAATTATAGTTTTATTAAAACAAAAGATTTAACCATATAGACAAGAATACAACATGATTACATGGTAAATACCACACAAATATGACATATTTTCATAATTCATAAATCATATCACCACAGGGTAAAAAGAAACTTTAGTAGTGTAAATAATGTAAAACTTAGGAGCAGAAAAAATGCTCAGCTAACAAAATTAGAAATATTGGCAACCAAACAGAAGTAAGCTAAACTATATAAT